>JBCAUF010019656.1:0-10109 GCA_038406115.1 Haemulon aurolineatum | reverse complement strand
TCCGTGTGTCACATGGAACCAAACAATGGTTCCTAATGATAGTTCCTATTGTAACACAATTAATTCATTATCACGAGAAAACGGACTTTGTTATGACGAGACAACGAAATAAATTGAGACTAAGTACACTATGTTTCAGCCAAAGCTTCAAAGGACAATGGGTGACATGGTATGATACGTGCTTTTTCCTGGTTCTTTTCCTCAGTCAGTGGCTCTGCATCAGGAGGAGAATACACAAAAGCTTTCAGTAAGTAATACAGTTTAATGGTCACTTGTTTTAGTGATCCAGAGACTATATTATGCAAGTTTTCTCACTTTCCAAAGACTTTCTTGCACTTTCTAAAGAAAGGTGTTGCAGTGTGGGAGGGTCTTACCTGAAGAGAGTGTGTATATATATATATAGCTCTCGGCTTCCGTATCAATCCACTCCGATGAGAAATTGTTTGTTGTCAGCAGAACAATTTCATAATGGCTGAGTGTCTTCATTTTCACCACGATAAAATTTAAGTGTTCATCTTCCACTATCACCTTGCCATTGTCCGTTTTATAGATTGTTTTGTAGGTTTTGTGCGAGGGCAAGCTGAGCCTCCACCTCCACCTGCAGCACCCACAGCACCCACCACCGTCGTCATGTTCATGCTTTGAAAAAAAAGTTGTTAAGTTGAGAGATTAATATATTCAAGACATAGACGTAACCTACTCAAAGCTGGAGCGGAGTCAGTGATCCTCTGGTGTGAAAACGCTGAAGGCAAAGCGGCGAGTGCATGCGTCCGTTTTCAGCAGGTGGCACTTACAGGGCTCTTCTTCCCTTTCTCTCTGTTCCACCCTCTGCCGTTGCCTACTTTGACTGTTGTCATCTTGATGCATGAAGGAGTGGCCGTATTATAGGATATATTATGTATGTGTCCCAATGCCAACTGACATACTGGTTTGACTACAAACCAGACAGCCAGCATAACTGCATTATCTACTTGTGAAGCAGAGTATTTGGTGTTGCTACTACTGTACAACTCCTATGGAGTATAAAGCCTGATCTTTACTAAGCCAGATAATGACTGACCATAGTTGCAATAAACAGTTCCAACACTTCTTGGAAGTACATGCAGATTAAATATTAAAAGAAGTTCACCCAAAAATGAAATTCGGTCATCATCAAATTCCCTGCATGCTGATGAGAAGTCTGGTGTAGTTTTTATATTCCTCAAAGTGAGTGTGATTACTCAGATTACTCAGTTTCCTTCTGACCAAACTCTCGGAAACAGGATTGGATTTGAACAACATAATACCAATGAAGGGCCCCCGATTTTACATATACATATACATCTTTGACCCAGTCTCTTACCTTGCAAAACATCCACAAGCAAACCTCAGGCATGCATGGTCCCCCCCACTACCATCTCCTTTAGTATGGTTCCAAAACCATTCAACGGTATGTAGACAGCAACAGGAGAAAAACAAGCATACCTTCACATCTAGAGTTGGAGTACCTAAAGATGTTTGCTCTCATCTAATTTCACAATATGCAGACTGAAATGTAGATTCTTTATTATAAAATCAGTAAATAAAGTACAAATGAAGGTTTGCGAAAGTTCAGTCAGGAAGATTAGAAAACTGCTACTTCGCACATGCCTTCTTCTGGGGAGTTTCTCTGAAGGCTCCACCCACTCATTTCCATCTTTATCCAATCACAACCTGACATGTCCACCATTAACCAATCACCTGCAAGCTGTCAAATTTGTCAAAGTGCATCCAGCTATCATTTCAACCAGAGAGTTTTAACTACCCACCTCCACCACCTCTTTTTTGAACCTAAAACCATCTCCAACAAAGTCCTCCAATCAGACGGCTCCCTCTCATCAAGTCACCCTTCTCCTCACCACCACCACCACCACCACCACCAGGTCTAGGTTAAGGTTGTTTCTCCTTATCAATACAAACAGTTTCAAGGACTTGTGAAAACAGTAACACCCAGACAAAGAACATGCAAAACTGAATCATTCCTTATTTACTTAATGTACATCCCAGAACTCACATACAAAGTAATGTGAGTTTAAGAAGGTGATCCTGCTGCCTGTGCAGCTCAGAGTGGACAGGCATAGACAGAACAATCTTCACTGAGATCTGTTACCTCCTCTAGGTTTTTAAGTGGGTGTGGGTGTGACTAGGCCAAGGCAACTTATGTCTGTGTATGCATGAGGTGTATCTGTTTAATGTTTGATGCATCTTTGTGGTAAGGACTCCCTTTCTGGCAAGGATGTATGCTTAGCCTGTTCAACTTGTCTGTCCATCCCAACCATCAGCTCTGCCCTTATAAACGCAGCAGCCCTGCTCTCCTCAGCACTTTGATCACCCTGGGGAGTATTTTGTCTTTAAAGTCATGCAGTCGGGTGTCCACTCGAAACTGCTCCGGCCGCCGTGTCTGGGTAATGATTGGGACGTGAACGTTTCGACAGATGTCCCCTGGAACCTTGAATATTGCTCCAAACGTCTTGAGGACTTCATGCACCGAGGTCTGCTCCACCAACCTGTGGCGTACGTAAACATACATGCATGGTCAACTGCACTTTCATTGAGTATAATTCTCCATGTGACACTTAAAACTTCAGCAAAAGAAAATAACATTTCTCTTGATGCTTCACTAATAATCTGAGAAATCAGCCTACCTTGGCTGAACTATCATCTTGTTGTTAGGGGACATACTCCCGTCGGGCTCTGCCCTATAGATGCGTTCAAAGATATTAAAGCCTGGCACACCTCTCCATTGAGGCAGCGGGACCTTCTTACTTTCCTCAAAGGGTTTATAAGGAAACACATGGCTCTCAATGAGGAACACTCCCGTCTGCACAATACAAGATTCAGTTGAAAAACAATAGAGTATGGTAAATTCAAAATCTGATATACATGTTTGATTGCATGTTATGTTATTCTGCAATGCATGCACAAAATATACCCTACATTTGGCTGCTGCTGTTGGAGCACGCTCATCATAGACATCAGGTTGTCGTGTTGGTATGGCATTATAATCTCATCTATGTCGTTCAGCAGGACGTAACGGGACCGCTCCATGGATCTGTAAATGCACTCATTAAGTGTGGTTAACTGGCCATAGTAGTGCACGTCCCCTCCAAACTTGGAGAAAAGCCAGCCAGGAGATGGATTCAGATACTTGTAGATGGGCCAAGGAACGATCTCCAGAAAGCCCTCCTTGCTGTAGCTCTGCAACAGGCGGTCAAGCTCTGGGCCACAGCCGGTGTTATATAACACCACCCTGCCCACGCCCAGCAACCTGTAGAAAGGTGAGACAAAAGTTTCAAATTTGTCACATTTTGCTGGGGCTTTTGTCTCAAGCAGCTTGTACATCTCCTGTGTGTGTGTGTGTGTGTGTGTGTGTGTGAGAAAACTATTACTCAGTAAGTATTTGTTCTACAGTGTTAGAGGGCAGTTGACTCAGCTCAGTTTTGACATTGCGGTTTGTGGTGCTGTAGCTGTACTGACCTGTACATCTCCAGGGTCTGTGCAAACTGAAGAACATTGTTATATTCTCCATACATTGTGGACAGGCAGACTGTAAAGTCAAACTGGAAGTTTTTCTTCTTGTTCTCCTTGGTCTTTTTGTTCCTTATGGGAAGCCAAGTGGGATTAAGTACCCTTTCTCTGTCTGGCTGCGTCACAAGACTAACATGTGTAGCCTCGCAGTTTTGAGGAATCCGACACATGACATCTGTAGTGTGGAAGGGAAAACCAAAGTCGTCTGTGTGTTGTAAAATTGTAGCTGGAGTTGAAGTGGATAAAAGGCCTTCACAGCAGAAAAGACAGTAAAGTGGTTCGATAGAGTCTCTCTTAAATATGCCAATGATGCGTATATCGAAGCCATTCACTCTCTCGTCCATGTAGGCTGACACCAGAAAGTGTTTGGTATTAATGAGTGGGGTGATGGTCTGCCCAGAGATCCTTGGGGAACAAATTGGAGCCCTGTTTGTCTGCGGGATGGACTTTGGAGTAATCCAAGTGATGATGAGTATGATTAGAATAAGGCTGAGGAGCAAAAGGAACTTCACTTTGAATTTTGCCTTGTCCATCCAGACAGATGAGATAGATTCCTAACCTGAGGCAGAATTAAGAATCACAATTAGAGCGATCACACAGTCGAGGAACGGTGAAAATATGTATGTCCTATTACTGCAATTTGACCTCCTTAAGAGTTATGAATGTGACCAGGTTCACTCAAGCCTTGAATGAAAGAAAAAAAACAAAATATGATTATGAGCACACCCAGCTGATGTATATCTCTTATGTGTTTTTTGGTTTTGCACCCTCTATTTCTGAACTTATGTGTTCTATAGGATTACTCTGGATTCACCAAAGTCACATCAACAATGATTGACAAATGTATGCATGATTAATTGCAGCCATAGCAGTCACATCAACAATGATAAAATTACAAAAAGAAAACTGACCAATTGAGGCAATGGTAGACCAGACAGACCCCTGTGTTCGAACACAGGGGATAACATTAAATTGGTATTGATTTCTTTCAGTGGGACCAGACTGAGTCAACCATCAGAAATGCTCGTGGCTTACACCTATTTTCCTGATCAAGCAGACAAAACACAACCATACACCTTCTGAATTCAAGTTTCTCTGTTTTACCAAGCTGAGCTTAATCACCTTATTGACCTTGTTAACTCATTGTAAAGCAAACTTTATTTAAAGGTGATAGAAACAAAGTAAGAAGAGGTATCTGGGGAAAGCTGAGTGGAGTGGAGGTACACTGCTGTTTACGAATGGGAGGAGAGCTAGGAATTTATTTTTTAAACTTCTGGATTAATACACTGAACAAGTCTGTCGCTGACGAAATTTTAATTTGTCTGGTTGACTCACTGGTATGAGAACAAGAATGCATTTACTGATTGAAAAATGAAATGAGATCTGTTTTGTAACAGGCAGACTGACCAAGCAAGTGGCTAAGCAAGTGCCCGTGCTGCCCACTGCCTCACCCTGTCATGTTGGAATGACAGGACAGGTGTATCATTCAAATGAAGATACCCATGACTGGCATGAATCTGTTTGTCAAAAATAAACGTCAAGGAATACTACACAATGCTGGCTGACTAAGCAGCATTTCATTCTTTCTAAAAAAATAGCTTTAGGGTACTGTAGCTAATTTTATATAGTACAGATTAAATCATAGAAATAATTTTAGATTCTATTATTAAACCTCAACCAGACAAAGATCACGGTGGGCCTGTTATATTAATAATTAAAGTAATTAAAGTAATCATTAGTTGCAGCCATACTGTAGCAGTAGTATTAACTCACTCTCACAGTTCAAGTACACCTATTCAAGACCACCTTTTCCATCTGACTGACTCAACTGCATTGTCTTATTTTAGCCTGTTTTTAATGCCATATACTTTTTATGTTTCTTATTTAGTTTATTGTCTACTTTGCACTGTTTGTAAGGTGCCCTTGTGCCCACGTATCGCCCATTGTCCTTTGTAGCTATGGGTGAAACACAGTGTACAAAGGATCATAGCAACCTACCTGTTTGCTCTTAGTCTCAATTTTGTTAAGGTGAAGGCAACTCGATAGTTGATCCCTCAGAGAGAAATTCAGATGTTACAGCAGCAGAAGGACAAAATAAATACGGATAATTAGAGAAATCCTGGAAAGGAGGAAAGTATCGGCCACACAGTGAAATGACGACTGAAAAGCGCAGCAGGTGCCCTTCTGTGTCAAGAACATATGCAAAAATTATGCAAAAACCTTTTAGATAGCAAAGTTTTGCACATTGCAGGATGATTAATACATCAATCAACAATGGTCCTGAGCGTCTACAACATTTTTCATGTCGGCTCATTTACATCAGCCCTTTTATATCCAATTACATACATTTATAGAGATAGATATTCAATTTTAAATAGTACCCAGACAGAGATCACAGAGGGCCTTGACGATGATGATGGTGGAGTGTTGAGAAGAATGAAGCAGCGCTCGTGACTGCAGTAACAACAATCATCATCCCCCTAAAATCACTGGATAGATGCTAAGTGATTTGCAGTTCCCATTTCCCATGAGGCTTTGCTCCGACCATTCTACATTTAATTTATGAGCAAAAAAACTAATTAAATCACAGGGCAATTTACATTTGTGGTCATGAAAATTATATAACGTGTCAATAAAAAGAGTTAGATCAAGATAGGAGGCTGAACAAAACTTAGTAGGCTGGGTTAATGAGAGTGAGTTTGAGACTCCAGCAACCATGAGTGAGGTGTCGAGAGACAGCAAGCGTTCTATATACGGTTGGAGTCCTTCCTTAGGTAATAGCTGGACATCTTACAGTAGAGGCTTTCACAGGAGCGTGGCTTTTGACAATAGTTTTAACTCAATGGGCCGCTCATGAACGTCATACGACTGCCTGCTGAGCTCATTGGCCGGCCGGCCATCCGATGTGGAAATCTTCCGGCCGTCCCGATAGCCACTCCGCCCCTGCTCTCGACCATCTTTCTCACCTTGTTTAGGAGGTTGAATGAGTTTCTTTGACGACAGCCCATTCAAGGAAAACTTTGTTTTTCACCCTGGACATAATATGTAATAAAATGTTGTACTATTGACCAACCCTCTTCCTGTGCTTAAATTTAGCGATTTGCTGGCATTCACTTGTGCATGTTGGATATGTGAACTTTGAGTGATCATGACCAACATATTCAATGTTATGGAATCAAATCCCTCCAAAATTAAACACAACAAATTGTTAAAGCTGTGCCTTTAAAGTCATAAACCAGTCTGTAAAAGAAATAGAAATTTTCACCCAGTTATGGCACTAGAACAGTCAGTAGATCACCAAAGTAGATATCAAAGTAGATATCATTCATACTGAGGGACATGACTGTCTGTACAACACAAATCTGAACCTCATTGTGGTTCTAAGTGGAAAAGTCAGGAGCTCATCAGAGTCAATAGGATTTATTGGGAAACCAATATCTGCACAAATTTACAGATTGTAAAACCCTCAGAGGCAAACTGTGATTTGTGATTTTGGGCTATACAAATAAAGTCCATTTTCCACCTGATTTTGGAGGAAAAGTCAGAGGACCACCATGGTCACCAGTATTTATCCTCATAGGAACTTGAATATCTGTGGTGAATTTCACAGCAATCCATTTGATAGTTGTCTAGATATTTCACACTGAACCCCACATTTCAACCTCATCGTGGTCCTAGAAGTAAAGTCATGCGATCATTCAATGTCACCTCTGGAGACCATGACTGTCTGCACCAAATTTCCTCTCAACCTACACAATGGTTTAAAATATTTCAGCCTGGACGATTGTCATCCACCATTCTGGCAGAACCGTTAGAAAATTGTAGATATAATTGATGCAAATTATGAATATCTCCATCCCTCTTTGTGTTTGTCCATCCCATCCATCATCTCTTTGTAAACAACAGCACAAGGGGAGACACTTGCCAAACTGTCTCGTCTTGGCTGCCTGTCTCATGCATCGTGAGAAAGCCAAAAATAATCCCCCTCAGGGTTCATGATGAAGTAGATTAAGCTATGGACAAGATTTGACCATGTGATGTGTGAAAATCCTTTATTATTAACTGCAGACACTTTGCTGCGTAACACAGCAAGTTGAGCTGGAAAATGCAGAATCTGTCGCGCTTTCTCTCATACTTGTCATTTACAGGTACTGTTCACGTATTCAATTTTGAAGGAAGGAAACATGAGCTTTTTTACAGTGAGTTCCTTGTTCAGAGTAATGATTAAAATGAGGATCAAAATGACAAGTAAGGAAGTGGAGGAACTGTGTGCATGCTTACCACTCTGGCTGCCGTGCACAAGGAAATGGTTGTCACTCAGGGAGTTGTGTGTTTACTAACATTCAGAATAGATATGCTTAACCCTAACCACAAGGAAGACAAGTTGCAACTTGCAACTAACATCATGTTTCAGATGCAACTACCTTATGTGCACGGAGCCAGTACACACGCAACTTCACAAGCTGGGTGGGGTTGGGAGATTTGCATCAGGAGCTCACGTGCTCAGATGGACGACATTTACCATCAGCACTTCATTGGACACCCACAGAACAAATGATGAACAAAGGTTTACTGATACAGATTTGTGCTGCTTTAGGAGCATGCTCACACTTGACAGGGGCAGTTTTGCACAGGAGACATTGGGATTTCAGCAACAAATTTAGTGTCAGTTAACCAATTTCACAGATTAGATTAAATGTATACTGTATAAAATAGATATTAGTAATAACAATAATAAATAGATGAACAAATAATGCAAGTTGAACATGTTATAGAAGAGGACTTATAAATACATAAAAAGAAGAGAATATTACAGAAAACAAAACAAACAAAAAAACATTAAAGAAGTACAGTACATACAGAGTAGTATTTAAGTGGGTTGTCATCTAGATACAGTAAAGTCAGTGATTGTCCTAATTAACTCGATTCATGCAGCTCTGATTTCTCTTCCGCATATCTCAGAAAAGGTTGCCAAATCTTACTGAATTTGCCAGTAGAACCTCTAAGTGTAAAGCATAAGTATTTTAATACTTTAATGTTTTATGCTTGTTTGTTATTGTTATCTGTCTTAATCACGATGACTATGACATGTGCTGCTGCCTTTCTTGGCCAGGTCACCCTTGTGAAAAAGGTCTTGATCTCAATGAGTTTTTCTTATCTGGCTAAATAAAGGTTAAATAAAAATATATAAAAATACATTTAGTGTTATTTGTCTTAGTAGCAATATAACAATATTCCAGATAACTCACATAAAGCTGACAATAAGCCTGTATTCTTGATGGAGGACATTTGTTTTTTAACTTTTAAAAGATTACTCCACAGGTTTACTGTTGCTTTTCTAAAACATTGTTGGTCTCATGATCAACGGTGACAGTTAAAAAGGAGAACTATGGATCAAAATCAGAGATACACGAGTGTTTCCTTCTTGTCAAAACCTGGTACCTACATTACCCACAATGCAGCTTAAACAGTTCAGTTGGAGAGGTCAGGTGTGCTGCCACAAGAAGAGATGAGGAGTGGGCTGCAGAGGCCTGGCAAGCTCTCTTCAGTTCCATGTTATTCTTAGCACCAATGCCAGCATTATGGTAGTTGTTGCTGAGGGCATATTATATTTAACCAGGCTGTTACCAATTCTCCCCACTGGGGAGGGCGTACGTTCATCGTCGTATTCTGCTTGTTGAGCACATTTGAGTGTCTGTCTGTCCCATCCCTCAGTTCGGCCCCCCTGAGGTCAGCAGCCCCGCTCTGTTCAGTACTTTGTCCACATTGGGAACCAGTTTTTCACTGAAGTTCCACAGTCGTTTGTCTTCATTCAGCTGCTCCAGTGTTAATTCCTTCCGCAGAGCCACGCGGACGTGAATGATCCGACAAAAGGTCCACGTAACATTGGACCAGTCTCCGAAGTTCTGGAGGACAGAATGCACTGAGGTCTGCTCCACCATCCTGTGAATCACAGACATAAATTAAATTGTTTGCCCATTGACATTTATTTGGACTGACGGTTCACATAATTGAGGGCTCATCCAAGCAAGTTGAGATTAGTCAATTAAATGTAATGGATTACAAATTGAGTGTGGTACGTAATCTATTCAATGCAAGACAAAGACATACTGGTATGTTTGTCCAGTCAGGTTTAAGATGAAACATTCAATCATCCTTTGTTCAGCCTAAATTAAATGATACATGGTGTATTTTTGGCACAGAAAGCACATTTTTGGGGCAGGTTTTATGAGTTTTATTTTATTTTGGAACCAGCCACTGAGGTTGAAAGGACATTTTATTTTATTTTATTTAAAGGATTAACTAGTTATCTGTTGGTACTCTAGTATGCTGTGTGGGATGTCATGATTTAATGTAATTTCACAGCATCTGCACAATGTTATACAAATACATAAAATGTTATCACTGATAATGTTTTACAGAAAGAATTGTAATCACATGTATGTACATGTAAGTCCTGAGTGAGTAACTTTGCAGGCCTACCTTGGACTTATTATCATCTTGTACGGGTGGTATGTATTCCTGTCAGGCTCCTCCCTGTAGATGTGTTCCAGGATATTAAT
>JBCAUF010019587.1:0-10112 GCA_038406115.1 Haemulon aurolineatum | reverse complement strand
GGGAATCTAAACCGTCACTTTCTTGAATGAAAATATATTAAAACTTTAGAAAGCGACGTTATTTACACGTTGCTCACGTGACTGTTTACGCTGCTGCAAGACGGTCACGTGAGCGGAAGCAAGCCAGAGCCGTCGAGGACAGCCCACAATACCTGTAGCGTTTTGTAAACAGCGTTTTGTAAACAGCTTTCCTCGTTTCCTCATCTTGGCGTTGTGAGAGTCTTGCTCTGATTGGCTGTTGTTTTCCATAAATTTCGCCGCTCTCTCCCATATTCCTCCTTTTCGATTGTCACCAAGGTAAGAGGCACTCAATTTTTCTTTCTTCTAAAAACTAGCTTTTATCTAAATTTTTACCATTTCAAATCTGTGGTTACATAAATAAATGAATTAATTACATTAAAGTTATTTTTACTTTATGTTAACCATTGTTTGACTTACATTTCACTTCTGAAAATAATGTCAATGGCCTTCATACACAACACCACTGATTCCTGAATTCAAGCCAGTTCCTTTATATGCTGGAGAACTAAAGTATATTTACTGCTGCTTCTGGTTTATTGACCTTTATTTAAATCAAAATGTCTATCCCTACATGTTTTTTATGTTTCCTGCTCCAGCACACCTGGCTCAATCAGCTCGTCATCCATTTTTTTGTGATTTATTTTATCAGAGGTTGTGCAAAACTACTGTAGTGAGGCCAAAGATGACTAGGCATAGTGACAGTGTAGTGCATCATTGAACAAAAGTGATCTTAAGTGTAGGTAACTATAGAGGGTTTTAATTATATTTTTCTATCTATTTCAGAATGAAACTGCAAGATATCATCAACTATTGTCCAGACACACCCTTCTTCCGGCCCCCACCCCTGCACATAATGGTGCTGGGGGTCAAAGAGGTCAAAAGGACCATTAAGTGGACCTTCCCTGGGCCAATCCCTGCAGTGGTCAAAATGAACTCCCTCGTCACAATAACTGATGGTGAGACGGTCACCAAAATGACCATGTTTGAAGAGTTCGGGGGCCACTTTGAGGAGGGGAGGCCTCTCATTTTGCGGGGATCCAGCCTCCGAGGGGACAGCCCCCCATACCAAATAAATATCAACAAGTCAACCAAATGTTACCACACTGCACCTCTGGAGGTCAAGGAGGACCTGATTGCGGAGGCCAAGGTCCTCCTTGAGCCAAAATCATGTTTGACTGCAGTGGCAGACCTGAGGGGCAGCACGGGGCTCCTCACAGTGGTCGGTGAGGTGGTCAAGGTTAGTTATGTAATTTCTCATTGACTCCTTGTTTAGACCCAACTTGCTAATGTTGTGCTTTCATGGAACCTATAATAATTTGCTCTTGTTGTTCAGCTGGATCCCATCAGGCTCGTGGCAGTGGGAAAAGACCAGGTCCCGCTGAGGGTCCTCACACTCTGGCAGGTAAGCAATCAGTTCTATTCATGAAATTTGTTATGCATTATTTTCAGATTAATTGATGGCTTTATACAACAAGTTTTTTTGTTGTTGTTGTTATGTTTGTTTTTTGTTTGTTCCTTTTTTTCAGGACAACTGTGATGTTAGACTCCATTTGTGGAGAGATGTGCTGTCACCCCACTCACAATGGGGCAGTGGGTGACAGCCACACATCTGAAGAGAACGGAGGGTCCGTATGGGACCCATCTACAAAGCACAAACTTCTCCACTGTGTAAGCCGTAAGACAATTGCTCCACTTCTAAACAAACCACCACTAAAACTCAATGTCACCCTTACAGGCCGACAAATTACATCAATCAACACAAGCTCTGCTTAAATTCACTCACTCACTGTATATAGTTTTAATGTTCACACACTCTATTTCTGTAAATATGTTCAATTCCAATAAATGTGGTCTGAAATTACACAATGGCTCTCTTTATTTAATTGTTAGACACGTCAGCAAGGATATTGTACTGCTCAAAAATATAAAGGGAACACTTAAACAACACAATGTAATTCCAAGTAAATCACACTTCTGTTAAATCAAACTGTCCCCTTAAGAAACAACACTGACAACTTTTGTGATTTTGTTGTAAAGAACAAAGTATTAATAACATTTATACTTTTTGAAATATTCAACTTTTTATGAAATTTTTTTCCCATTTGAAATGAATGGAAACTTTCAACCTTTTCAGCTATGGTTCAGCTTCTAGATATGTTCAGCAGTTTCAAATATTTAGCAGTTTTAAACTCAGTAACATTTCTGACCAAATTCACATTTCTATTGGGTGTGTATTGCGTGCCTCAGAGTGAGTGATGTCATCACTTGAGTGTGGGAGGCTGTTTGTGAACTCTCCCAGCCGTCCTGCTTGCTGATCTGTCTTCGATAGTTTCAGCTTTCACCTTTGCCTTATTCAACATTTCTTCAGCTCATTCAGAATCGCTTCAGCAATGGCATTCAGCAGCGTTCAGCATTCACACGCATTTTCTTCAGGAAATGCCTTTTCTAGTTATTACTATTATTATTACTATTATTCCAGTCGTTATTTGGGTGGCCCACCTGCATTCCAGCTCTGTCATGCCTAAATAGGATACCCGTTGACGGTAAATCCTCTCTAGTTATTGTCTCCTCCTCGCAATAATATACTCCATCTTTGTAGGTCATGTTCAACAAGAAAATTATAACATTTCCATGGGTAATCACATGAAGCATGTAAATCCTTCAGACACCGCACATTACTCACAATTTGGAAGCATCTCTCTCTCTCTCTGTCTGTCTGTCTCTCTTTTGAATTTGAATTTTCTGAGATGAGCTGCCGAGTGTTTACGTTCTAATGCCGAGGCTGTTTGTGGTTGGCTGAGAGACATGAACTCGTTAGTTTGTATGACAGTTTCAGCTGTGTTCACTCAGTCCCGTCAGTGTCCAATTACGCATGACAACTGCCTTTGATCTGTGACGTGACAATCCATTTAGATAAAAATGTACGTGCTGATTAAGATCGTTGCATTGAATAGTGGCAGTTGTGATTTTTTATTGCATTAAAATGTGCGTGAAAGTGTGGAAAGCTGCCTGTGAGGTCTTGGTGACGTCTGCCCAAACTACCACTGTGCAGGCTGCACTTTCTTAATCTTCTGTATTTTGACAAACACACACAGTCTAGTCAAAATCGCCTAGATGGTCCGGCTCCCGCTCTTGCATTTTTCATGTTTTAAAACGAATAAACTCGGCATCCGAAGGACGTGATGTGTGAAAACGGAAGCACACAGTCTGAAATCACTTGTGGCAAGTTTAGAAAATATAATCCGGGAAAAATAGACTTGCAAACATGGGCCAAAACGGCTGCATAATATGCACAAAAATCCAAAAGAAACGACAATTAACTGAAAAACTAACTAAACAGCATGATGTGGCCAAAATTGTCGTTTTACGCATGCCTCTGCGTCTGGCACACGCGTGCCAGAGTCAGCAGCAGATCTTTCTTTACATTCATAAATGTGTGCTGATTAAGATCGTTGCACTGAATAGTGGTTGTTGTGATTATTTATTGCATTAAAATGTGTGTGAAACTGTGGAAAGCTGCCCGTGGGCTGCCCGGTCAGACGTTGCGCCGAAAGCAGACCAGGTTCGAGCAGGCGAGCTTTCAGGGCACCTTTGGTGGGGCTTTCGTTCACGAAACTACCACTGCGCCGGGCTGAATCCGTGACGCCTCCCCCTGCTGCACTGCCACACCTACCTCGGCACAGCTCGGTCTACCAATCTGTCAGTTGACCGCGCGCTAGGCGTAAAGTGTGCCAGACTCTGGATACGCCGGCTGCGCGGCCCCGCGCTCCCTGCGTTGCGCCGTTAAACTAGAGCCCAAAGTGTGAGTACATATGAACCCAAGCACGTTTTATTTGTACATCCCAATCACCGTGGAATTGAGCGCACATGCAGAGGTGCCAAACTCCTCCCTGCTCACGCCTCCATTGTAATATGCAAATCTATTTAAATAGGCCCTGGACCTGAGATTCCCCTCTCTGTGAAATTTCTTTTTTTCGCTTTGGTCATTTCTTTCCTTTCCTTTGAATGATTGGGCAGAGTCTGGAGCTGGAGACTCTTGTAAGTGAAGTGGAGACACGCAGGGAAATCTTATTTGGTACCCTGTCAGCTGGTGTCAATATCAAAAGAAAGAGAAGTGAGTGGGAGCGTGTGTGTGAGGCTGTAAATGCTGTGGGGTCAGAGCACACACTGAAATTAAAAAAAAAATAATGGTCTGACCTAAAGGTGGAGGTCAAGCGGAGAGTTTCTGCCCACCGTTGAAGCGTGACCACAACAGGCGGGGGCACAGGAGTGGATGAACTCACCCCCTTCGACAAGAGACTGGCCACGATAGTGGGTGACACAGCTCTCACCGGCATGGTGGGAGCCCACGAGGGTGACACAGATCGTTCCCATGCTGAACTCAAATGTAGTCATTATACTGGTCATACAATAGGATGCTCACAATACTCATAGCTCGTGCGTAAAGATACCACGACATTAAAACACTCTGATTCATGTTTAATTACTTCGTTTTTATTTTTATTTCCGAAAAGACAATGAGCCAGGAGAGGGCACAGACTCTTCCACCCACTCTGGCGTCTCCACTGGTTCTGCTGACTCCACTCCCCGGCGTCTCCACCAGCCCTGCTCTGCTCCCCAGCATCTCCACGGCAGCTGCTGATGCGTGAGCGGCTGGCCGTGTCCTCACCTAAGCTGTGCGGGAGTCACAGGAGCAAATTGTGAGAGCAATCTGTGGCATTAATGATCGTCTGGATCAAATGATCAATGTACTGAGTGATAAGTAAAATAAATGCACTTGTTAGTAAGTGAATTCTTGCCTCTTTACATTGTTGAAATCATATGCTCCTGGGCCCGTATGGCTTCCAGGGGTGGTTTTATGCGGACGGGTCCGGCATCCAGTTCATCTGGTGGGTGGAGGTTCTGCTTGGCCAGTGGTATGCCGTGGCTGTGTGCCACATTGTGGAGGACTCCACAAGCCATCACAATACGGCACACCTTCTCAGGCCGGTGCAGCATCAAAAGAAGGAAAACCTTCTCGGGCTGGGACAGAAGCAACCCCCCCCCCCCCCCCCGTCCAGTCCAGACAGTGCCACCGTTCCTTCAGTAGGCCTCCATCTCCTTTCTTGGTCGGTGTTTGGGTTTGTGAGAGGGGTCATCAGCCACGTTTTTAGCGGGTAGCCACAGCCCCGTGGGGTCAGATGAAGGCAGAATACAAGACACCACGTAAATGAACCACACGATTAATAAATGCAGAGGTGCGCCGCAGCTTATAGTGTGACATTTCCAACTTTACGCACACTAACATAAATGCAGCTCTATTTTCACCAGCAAAAAAGCAAACCTTGCCACCTTGCCTCGATGTTAGTTAGCAATGTGTGTGCAGTCAATAGCGGGGAAACCGGCTCTCATGACAAATTGCGCTTTAGTGTTGGCCTGTTCAACAGTATTGTATGGGAATTTGATGTACCTGGATGACATTCAGGCCACAAGGCCAGTAACTTTGTGAGTTATACCCCATTGTGACATCAGTGCAGCTTTTACTCTAGCCAGATTCTCAGCCGTATGTGACTGAGAGAAATGCAGCACCCCTTCACTTCTGTGAAATCAAACTGTCCACTTAAGAACCAACACTGATTGACAATCAGTTTCACATGCTGTTGTGCACATGAATAGACAACAGGTGGAAATTATAGGCAATTAGCCAGACACCCCCAATGAAGGAGTGGTTCTGCAGGTGGTGACCACAGACCACTTCTCAGTACCTATGCTTTCTGGCTGATGTTTTAGTCACTTTTGAATGCTGGCAGTGCTTTCACTCTAGTGGTAGCATGAGACGGAGTCTACAACCCACACAAGTGTCTCAGGTAGTGCAGCTCATCCATAATGGCACATCAATGCGAGCTGTGGCAAAATGGCATAGTGACTATGCCATTTTGTAGTGGTGTCCGAATGTTTAGTGAGTATTGATATTCACTATATAGTGCACTCAATGTATCCCACAATTCACTGCGAAATGTAGTGGACAACCAATGGTCACTACTCGAGCAATATATCCCATCATGCATTGCGGGCAATTTAACGGAGATGTAAACACCAAAAAAAAAAAAAGAACCATAAAGACGTGACGACGGGCTCGCAGCATTGAGCAAACATTTTTAATAAATACGATGGCAACAGAAAAAAGGAAAGTATTCATTCTTGAGTAAAAACTTAAAGTTGCTGCCGACACACGATACTTTTTGTTCATTAGTATGATGCAAATACGCTCGGTATGATATGTATTCATCACAAAAACAATTAATTTAACATCTATTTTGAAAAACTACCAAACAACAGTTTGGCATGGCAGTAATGACGTCATTACCTGCGCGGCGAAGTAGTGTCCGAAACTGTTTTCATTTAACCTATGAGTTCACTATATAGTCCACTATATAGAACTCCCTATATAGTGAGCAGAAAGTAGTGAATGAGTGAGTGATTTCGGACACAGCCTTTGTGTTTCTGTGGCGTCTACTTCCTGCCTTTGTTCCTTTCTCCTCTTGTCTGATTGCCCTCACCTGTCCTCTTGTGCCACACCTGTCTCTTGTTCCCTAGTTTTGTCTTTCCCTGCCTCCTGGTGTGTTTCCCTCCAATCCTGTCCTCACCACGCCCCTTCCCTGAGCTTCTCCAGTCTGTCTCCAGCTGTTCCTCGTCCCCTTTGTTTGTGTTTGTATTTAAGACCCTGTTCATACGAACATGGCCACAATGGGTATTTTCATAAACGGAGACATTTCCCATCGCTTGCACCCTTCGTTTACACACAAACGGAGAATTTGCCCCCGAAAACAATGCTTTCTAAAAACTCCGGGCAAAGTGGAGATTTTTGAAAACTCCATTTGCACACTTGCATGTAAACAGAGAAAAACAGAGTTTTTGGTAGCTGACGTCATAGCTGATTGGCGTGACGTGGGCTTGAGTTTCTCATGACACTGCCATCCACAGGTTTGGCATGCTCCTGACACCTATAGAGCGTCTCTGGACATATAGAAACAGGTTAGTGTAAACTAAAACTTTCTCTGAAAATGGACTGGTGTGCACGCAGTTATTTTTGTAAACGTAGAGGGTGAAATGTCTATTTTTGAAAATGCCCGTGTACGTATAAACAAGGTCTAAGCCTTGGTTTTCCATTCTGTCTTGTGGCGTCATTAATGTTTCTGTTGATGTTAGATGTGGGTTTGTCTCTGTTACGTTTTGTCTTGTGAGTCTTTTCCCAAAGTTCATTTTAGTTTTTTGAGTAGTTTTTTGGTCTAGTCCAGTGTTCCTTTTGCCTCATCTAGAGCCGTCTTTAGTTCTTGGAGTTATTTTCCGTTAATAAAAACCATCGTTTCAGTTCCCAACTGTTATGGAGTCTGCGTTCTTGGGTCCACTGCCTTGCCTCTGAAACCCGTTCCATAACACCAACACCAACACCAACACCAGAGGCCTGTACTACGAAGCCGGATTAACAAGTCCAGGATCTCTCCGCCACAACTCGCTCAACTTCACCGGATCTCTTTCATCCGGGTCAGCCGGGACTACGAAGCCGGCTATCAACTCGCTAAGTGAATCCTGCTGAGGACAATGTGGATCTGTGCGCGCACACGTTAAAAGGGCGGAGTTAGCGGCACCAGACCAATCGCCACAATGGAGAGAGGGACCAGAGCTCAATACTTTTCCCAAGAGGAACAAAATCTCATTGTCAGAAAATATGAGGAGTACCGGCCGGTGATCACAGCGCGCAGCAACACTGCCGCAGCGGCCAAAAAACGGCGAGAGTGTTGGCAGAAGATCGCCGACGCTGTTAATGCGTAAGTCTGTGGAATGACAAGAAGATAAATGTTCAATCATCCTTCCGTGAGGAAATTTGCAGCGTTACAGCAGCAGCCATAGAAAAAAATAGATAAAAATAAATTTAAATAAAATCAGACAAAATGCAGTAAATCTGAACAGATTTAGCCCAGCACCGGTCACTTCAACCTGCCCTTCTCTGTCTGACGGCCGCTCATTCATTCTACATTAATTTATGAACAAAAAACAAAATCAAATCGCTGGGCAATTTATACTTGTGGTCATGAAAATGATGTAACGTGTCAATACGAAGACTTAGATCAAGATAGGAGGCTAAACAAAAATTAGTAGTCTGGGTTAATGAGAGTGAGTTTGAGATTTCAGCACCATGAGTGAGGAGACAAGGGACGGGAAGTGTTTCATATACGACCAGACTTCTGTGATGAATAATTAGTGTCTCACATTACACAATTGGAGTTCCCTTCGCTTATATATTAGATATGTATAATGTTTGTACGAGTGCATGATTTTCTTATATTAGTTTTAACTTCATGGGCAATCATCACTCAGCTCATCATTTCAGATGCAGTGGCAGTGGTGTCAAGCGCACCTGGGAGCAAATAAAGGTCAAACACAAAAACATCCTGCTCACTGGTCAGTATGTTACTATGAGGATTTTATTGGTACATTATGTCGAACAATTGTCTCAGTTGTAGGATGATGTGATGTTGAACGAGGCTCTGTGATCTCATTTGCAGCACACAGAAAAAAGCGTGCCGGCCAGGGGACGGGGGGAGGGCCAGCTCCGCAGGGCTTCACTCCAGCCGAGGAGCTGGCCCTCTCCCACAACACAGGTCGCCCAGTCGCCGAGGGCATCAAGGGTGGGGTGTCCTCACACCCTGGTGGAGGTAGCAGCGGGCAGAGCACCTCATTTGTTCAAGGTACGTTCCAGTGAGACAAAGGAAAACCACTGGCTCACACACTAAGCACAACTACTCAACAGCTGTTTGTGAATGTGCATTTTCTCCCCAGTGGATAGTGAGACTCAGGCTCTCACCCTGCTACCTCCACCCACACAGCCATTGCCCCAGCCAGAGGTCAGGGCAAACTACACCTGTCAGACTCATTTACATGGTTAACCAGCAGCGGCGGCGGCTGCTGCTGCTTCATTTACCCTCTCTCAACAGAAAGACCTGTCTCTCATTTTATGTAGGTGGAGGCCATTGACGAGGACACGCTGTCTGTGTGCTCCGAGAGACAGTGGCTGGTACTCAGCTAGGCTTCTTCTAAAGTGGTTCACACAGAGCTGGGATTGTGACTGCTATTTGTCAGTAGCAAACTCCACAGGTGGTGGTGGTGGTGGTGGTGGTGCACATGGGCCCAGTGAGTGTAGTCACATGCTTTTTTGTCCTGTTAACCCAGTGCGGACATGTGTATTTTCCAGGAAGAGGCAAACCCAGCTGATCCGGAGCCAGTGGCCTCCACCTCCCGAGCAGGCTTCACAAGGAGACCACAAAATGTAAACCACTTTTCCATCACCCACAGTGTAACAGCCCGACATGTAACAGTGTGTGTGTGTGTGTGTGTGTGTGTGTGTGTGTGACACATCCAGCTGTGTAGGGTAAATCATGAGACATTGCAGCAACTGCATGATATGTGTGACTTCTTTCAGCCGGGCTCTGACACTGTGAGGGCCCTGTATAAGAGGAGCCTGGAGCAGGACATGGCATACAAAGACCTGAAAATGAAAAAGATCAAACTGGAAATCAGGAAACTGACTCTGGAGGTCGAGAAGTTGGAGGAGGAGAAGAAGGTAATTTATTGTCGAAAGAAAAGCAATGACAATTTGACAGTTGATCACCCCCCAAAGGGAATGATTTGACGTTTGTCCTGCAAATTAAATCACAGTGGAGCAGATGTGACTACACAGCAGTCCAATTAGTAGTATGATAACAGAAGGCGGAGGAGATATGTGAAATTAAGTCTGTTCTCCTTTTCTTGCAGGAACGTCAAAGAAGACAAAATGATAAATAAAATTCAAAAAGTTCAAACCAAAACCACGCTTCTCGTGCCTAATTGAAAAACTGTTCTGTGATGCCCTCCCGGACAGCCCTCCCTGTGGGGAAGTCCAGGGTGATGGGGTCCACCACATCGGGGGGGGCGGGGGGCTCAAAAGGAGGGACCCTTTCTTTTCGTATTCCAGCAATATTGTGGAGGACTGTACAAGCTGTGATGACCCTGCAGGCCCGGTCTGGAGCCATCCTCAGCCCACGGAGGCAGGCAAAACGGGCCTTCAGGATGCC
>JBCAUF010019441.1:0-10122 GCA_038406115.1 Haemulon aurolineatum | reverse complement strand
TACGTGTGGTCAGGAGCAGGTGTAAATTTTGTTAGTAACTACGAAAAGATCGGAGCTACTAAAATATTGATGAATGCTAGATGCACGTAAATTTCCGTCTGCAAACGGTTTACACACGAATGAGGCCCATTGTACAGAATAGCTCCGATGTTGCTTTGGTCAGTGCACTAGCGGAAGCTACTAGTGCCAGTCGTCTCCCTACACCAGAGCCTGGAGACCCTTTAAGGTTTAATGATTGGCGACTGTCATTGCTAACGTTAATCGACAGAAAAAACATTCCTAAAAACGAAAAATTGTACTACCTAAGACAGTATCTAGGTGGCAGTGCAAAGAAGGCTGTGGAAGGATTTTTTCCTACTGGGCTCAGAGGAAGCATATGACTCAGCCTGGCAACTGTTAGAACAACGCTTTGGAGACCCATTCATAATAGGGAAGTCTTTCAGAGATAAGTTGCATGGATGGCCAAAAATAAGCTCCAAAGATGGCTGTGAGTTAAGAGAATTTGCAGACTTTCTTCCGAGTTGCGAAGCTGCAATGCCCCACATCCAAACTTTAGAAGTCGTTGATGACTGCAATGAAAGTCAAAGGATTCTGTTGAAACTTCCAGACTGGTTAGTGTCAAGTTGGAACCGCAAAGCGATGGAAAGGAGATTAGCAGATGCCAGATACCCATCATTAAAGAGTTGGTTGACTTCCTGTCAAAGGAAGTGACCCCATCTCATCTATTCAAGCAGTCAAGAGGATAAAAGGTGAAAGAGGCAACACCGGCAACACCGTGGTCAAACTATTCAAGGAAAAACGCTGTCTACAAATGCGGCACAACACAATATTCCATCGTGTGACTTCTGTAAAAGAACAGGACATGTCTTGGCCAACTGTAGAAAGTTCTGTGAAAAGACAGTCCAAGAACGTGTCAAGTTTGTGCAGACAGAAAAGCTCTGCTTTGGGTGCTTGAAGACAGGTCATCACTCAAGAAGGTGTGATAACAGAAGTACATGCGAAAAATGTCAGAAAAAACATCCGACATGTTTACATGATGACAAGTTTACTGAACGTCAAACATTCGTATCTCCAAAGGGAGACAACAACTTAAAGGACAAGGCAGTTGCCAAAGAAACAGTTTCGACAGGAACTGCTAATAGAGTCATCCAAGAAGGCCTAAGCACACAGACCTCACCTATAGTGCCGGTCTGGGTCTCATCCATAAAGCAGCCTGATCAAGAAATTCTGGTTTATGCTCTCTTGGACATGCAGAGCGATACAACTTTCATTCTGGATGAAGTGGCTCGTGACCTCGACACAAGGAAGGAGAGTGTTTGTTTGCGGCTGTCCACAATGTCGAACAGGTCAACAGACATACCTTGTCAAAAATTGACAAATTTGCAAGTCAGGGGATACAACCTAGACAAAAGAATCCCATTGCCACCACTTTTCATGAGAGAGTTCATTCCAGCAGATAGGGCACATATTCCAACTTTCCAGACAGCTCAAAAATGGTCTCACCTAGAACAACTAGCCAACAAGATCCCGCCACCGTTAGATTGTGAAGTAGGCCTTCTAATTGGTGATAACTGTCAGCAAGCCCTCCTTCCTAAAGAGATCCTGGCTGGTGAAGAAAACTATCCCTATGCTCAACGGACCAATCTTGGCTGGAGCATCATCGGTTGCTTCAGTGCAGCAAGTGATTGCAAAGATGCAATGGGAACAAGCCACAGAGTCATTGTGCACCAAGTGACACCTATCATTCAACCTTCATTAAATTTAAGAAGGGAAGTGCACTTTGCATGTAAAACTCATGTCAAGGAAATCAATCCAACAGACATAATCAAGGCTCTTGAAGCTGATTTCACAGAACACACTACAGATGACATATTGGTTTCACAGGAAGATCTTCTCTTTTTGTCAAAAGTGAAGGAAGGTATCAGGCAGAAAGAAGATGGCTACTTTGAACTACTTTGACTATCCGCTTTAGAGTGACGACTGAGGAAGAATGAGCAGTACTTCAAGTATTATGTCCATTTCATGAATGACATAATCACTCGAGGAGACGCTGAGAAAGTTCCACAAGCTGAACTTGAGAACCAACCTGCATGGTACATTCTGCACCACAGAGTCTATCATCCCCATAAACCTGGGAAAATCGTGTGGTTTTCGACTGTTCAGCACGCTCATTCCTCCGAGCAACAAGTGAGACAGGACAGATCAGTTGCTCACTTGTCATGGGGAAGGCGAGGGTAGCCCCAACTAAATTAATGACTATCCCAAGACTCGAACTTTCGTCAGCTGTCACTTCAGTCCGTAATGGCAAGGTCATCAAGAATGAGCTTGAGATAAAAATTCTGCAAGAGTATTACTGGACTGACTCAAAAGTGGTCCTGGGTTATGTGAACAACGATGCCAAGAGATTCCACACGTTTGTTGCTAACCGGATTCAGCGCATAAGATCGACTACTAACCCTGAACAGTGGCGACATGTCAGCTCTGAAGATAACCCAGCCAACTGCGCTTCAAGAGGGCTAAGTGGGGTCCAACTGAAAGAGTCCAATTGGCTGCAAGGACCAGACTTTCTTTGGCAGCAGAATCTTCCACTTCGAGAGGAGATGGTGGGAGAAATTGAAACAACTGACCCTGAGCTTCGCAGATCTTATGTTCAGGCTGGGAAGACGAAAGAAGAGGGATCAGTGTTGAATCGCCTCACTAAATTCTCTGACTGGTCTACAGCAGTAAAAGCCGTCGCTCGGCTCATGAGATTTGTCAGAGAGTTGAAAGGCTTGCAGCTAAGAACAAACGAAGCAACCAATCTTGAAGAACGAAGAGAAGCAGAAATCTTTAGTATCAGGTTGGTGCAAGAGGAAGCTTTTGCTGAGGATATACAAAAATTAAAGCTCCAGAAAGAATTCTCCCTGAGCAAACATAATAAGTTACATCAGTGGAATGCTTCAGGGTGGAAGGACGCCTGTTCAAAGCAGCTTTACACTGCAATGTGAAGCACCCTGCAATACTTCCAAAGAAATCCCATGTCTCATCCTTGCTCGTCAAGCATCATCACGAACGGATCTTTCACCAAGGAAGAGGCATGACAATGAACGAGTTGCGTGCAAATGGGATATGGATCATCGGATGTGGAAACGTGGTCTCCTCACACATTTACAGGTGTGTAAAATGTAGGAGATACAGAAGAATAACTGAGGTTCAACAAGTGGCGGATCTGCCAGAAGAGAGAACTGAGACATCTCCTCCCTTCACGTATTGTGGTCTTGATTGTTTTGGCCCCTTCATTGTAAAGGAAGGAAGAAAGGAGTTAAAACGATAGGGATTGTTAAATGGTAAATGGACTGACTTATATAGCGCCTTTCTAGTCTTTGCGACCACTCAAAGCGCTGCACACTCAGGTCACATTCACCCCTTTCACACACACATTCATACACTGGTGGCCGAGGCTACTGTATAAAGTATCACCTGTTCATCAGTATCCCCATTCATGCACATCATACACCGATGGCTATGCCACAGGGGGCAACTGCGGGTTCACTATCTTGCCCAAGGATACTTCAACATGTAGACTACAGAGGCCAGGGATCGAACCGCCACCCTTCCGATTGGTGAACGACCGCTCTACCATCTGAGCCACTAGGTGAGACAGGAGCCTGATCAGCTCTTGCCTTCTCTTACATAAGTAGCTTTATATGCTGTGTTAAGGAACCAGGTTTAAGGGGTCATCTTGGTGTGAGTGACTGTGAACATTTTATCTCTTGTTATCGCCTAATATACTGAATACAGTTTTCTTCATATGCTCAGGATTTTGGAGAAATTAAAGAGGGGTGAATATAACATACAAGAGAAAAGAGGGTCGGTTATATTATGTATATATATATATATATATATATATATATATATTTAGTAATTTCACCAAAATCCCTCACATTGTGTTTTGGATTATTTTCATTATTGTTATTTTACCTTTATAATTTTTTAACATTGTTAACCTGACATGTTTATTTATTTGGGCTCTATATTTTACATTTTCTTTATTTGCAAAGTCAGCGCTTTTGTTTTGAAGGTCAGTGGAAGTGACTGTAACGTCCAGTCTGTCTCTTGTCAGTCTGCTTTGATCCTGACTGCGAGAGGTATGCATCCGATGCTGCTGTAACAAAAAGTTGTTTTCATAGGTTTTATTAAGCATTTCATGTTCAAAAGTTTAAGTACTGTTGTTTGGTGACATGTCGAAAATGTTTTAATTCATGTAACAGTATTGTGTAGCTGTATTTGAGTGAGAGAGTAAGTAGCTTATCGTGCAGCTCTCCCGGCATCCTGCATTTGTGTGTGTGTGTGTATGTGAGAGTGGGTGTGGAGGGGTGCGCTTGGCGCACGTGCTAATCCATCTCTTCCTGTAACTTTTATGTTAGGTAGCCTTTTGGAAAGCATGAAGACTCACACTCTGCATTGATATTATTTCATATGATGCAGGTATGTGCACAGCTGGTTGGGTTCAGAAATTATATTAATTTCTTTAAATTTATTTTTAATACTTAAACATATTTATTTTTGGTTTGATGCGTTTTTTTTTATTTTCTTTATTTCTGGTAATTGGGTTGTATGATTTTGGTATTGTGCATTAAGTACTGTTGCGTCATTTGTTCGTCATTTATATTTAATTTATTCATACATTTATTGTTATATTTTATTTTTCATGATAGGGTTAGGAAGCACTGAACCACTGCTTGCGCTGAGACCGAGATGCGCTGAGATCGCGAGACGAGATTGGGATCTAACATGGCGGCGCCCAGCTGCTAGATCAGACCACAACTTTTCCCCTGTATTCTCAACAAAAAAATAACATTTAACATATAAAGAACTAGATGATAATCAAGGAATTACATACTGTACCTGGAACACACAGGAAGATACCGCACGCCGACCAGAGTGGAGGACCTCGAGGATTACATCGACAACTGCTACTACTGCCTCGCAATGGAAAACAACAGCCCGGCTCACCACACTCCTAACCCAAACAAAAAACGGAAAAAGAAAGACTCATCTACCGACACCGACGATCTTCAAACCACAGATATGCAGGTCAGTGTCCTTGAATCCATAAACAAAAAACTGTACGTTCTCAGTATGCTCCATCAGGAAATAAAAGACCTCAGATCCAGCCTTGAATTTACACATAGCCAACTAACCGATCTCCAAACAGACAACACACAACTACATAACACGGTCGAGCTACTCACTTCCCAGATATCCATAATCCAATAAGAAAATGGGACTCTGAAAGAAACAGTTCTGGACATTCAAACACGATCCATGCGAGACAGCCTCATCGGAATCCCCAAAAACACGACAGATAACCCCGACACACTCGTCTGGAACTTCATGAAAACCGCTCTCAAATTCCTGTCAGAAACTGTCAATTACATCACATTCCACCGCATACACCACCTTGGAAACCGCACTGGATCACTACCCCGTCCCATCATTGCTAAGTTTGAACACTTCCAACAAAAAGAACTGGTGAAGAGCACAGGAAAGGAACTAAAAGGAACTAACTTTGGGATGAACGACCAGTTTGCTAAAGAAATAGCTGATAGGCGCAAAGCACTGTACCCCATCCTCAAACAGCGCAGGCTGAAGGAAGAGCGGGCCACCCTGGTGGTAGACAAACTGTACATAGAAGGACAATTATTCCGAGACTCCTCCATCACACCCTGGCTCATATAAAATGCAGATGTAAGCACTACCTTTCAAACTCTTCCTATTGATAAATTCATACATAACAATCTCACTCTATTCTAGCCCCCCCCCCCGCCCCGTTAGATAGCAAACGAACACACCCTCTTTCTCAGCGTGGAAGTACCCCTCTCATTCTCTCTCTTTTCTTTTCTCTCTCTTTCTCTTTACCTTTACCCTTGCATTCTCCCTCTTTGAATGTCCTCACATTGCACCTTCACACCATGTCTGTTTTTATCTTTGTATTGCGGGTATTGTATTTGTCCTTACCGTGTTTACACACTGTGCACGCACGCACACACACACACGCACACACACACACACAAATGCACCAGCCAAACTCACAGACCCAAACCTGACGGAAACCCACCTACATTAACATAACACGAACACTCAACTTAATTACATGGAGTGTGCGCGGTCCCGACGGTTTTCCCCCCGAATTCTACAAACAATTCTGGCACATACTATCCCCTTTATTCCACAAATTAACATTAGAAATTCAAAAGACATCGTTAATTCCTTCACATATGAATACTTCAGTTATATCAGTTCTACTCAAACCCAATAAAGACCCAACTCAACGTTCCAGCTTCCGTCCATTGTCACTTCTTAACACAGACTTAAAAATTATCACCAAAGGCACTGTCCATCAGATTAGAAACAGTAAACTCCACCATAATACACCCCGACCAAACAGGATTTATTAAAAAAAGGCTCTGACAATATACGCAGACTATTTAATATAACAATATCACTTCTCACAGCAAACTCAAATCCAAACAATAATCGTATCACTAGACGCAGAAAAAGCATTTGACCAAGTAAACTGGACTTTTCTACTACATACATTACACCTCACCTAAAGCAACTGTCACCACAAATGGGATCACTTCACCCAGCTTCACACTACACCGGGGCACTAGGCAAGGATGCCCATTTCTCAATCTTTATTCGCCATCTTCATAGAACCACTCGCTGCCACTATACGCCAAAACACTGCCATCAAAGGAGTAAATACCACAAACCATCAGCACAAAATAAGCCTTTATGCAGATGATATCTTACTGTACTTGCAGGACCCATCACATTCGCTACAGGAAACTTTTCATCTCATCAACAGATTTTCCAAAATCTTCAACTACACCATAAACTGGAACAAGTCTACCATATTACCACTCTCAGAAGATGCATGGGATTCTACAGAACAACACTCCTCACTTCCGTTTCACACAGGGAATATTAGATATTTAGGTATTGACATTTCCCCCAGGCTGTCAGAATTGTTTCACCTTAATTACAATCCACTATTAAAAACAATAGAAGACGATCTTCAGCGCTGGACAAATCTACCACTTTCTCTATTAGGCCGAATAGCTACAGTTAAAATGAAAATCCTCCCCCGTATCAATTACTTTTTTACAATGCTTCCCATCATGCTGTCCGGACCTGTCGCCAGCGACAGGATTTTCCACTAGTTCTTAAAATTACCGTGACTCTTTAAAGGTTTGCGCAATCTAAATGATTCCAACGGTTTCTGAAAGAAGGAGACTTGCACTTTTCAGGGATATATAGTTTATTACGATAATCCCGGGCGCCGCATCACAGCAGCCCCGGGAAACTCGACAGGTGAGAGAGAAGGGGGAGAGAGAGAGAGTGTGACGGAGCGATTTTGACAGGAGATATTTGAACGGACTTTTTGTGTATTTTGGCGTGTTTTTTGTTGTGTGTTGTAATTGTGTGTTCTCTGCTGGGGTTTTTTTGCCTTTTTGAACTGTATTTTTATTGTTTCTGCCATATTTTCGCCGTATTTTGCCATGTTTTTCGGCGTTATTTCCCCCGGTTTTTTGTTTTTTTCCACATTGGACACGTTGAGGAGGTCGTCGAGGAAAAACATAGTGCCCAGCAGATTCAGGGATGGAGGAGAGTCTTCTGATTCAGTGAGTAATGAAGATTATTCAAGTTTGTTTACTGCTAATGTTTCTCTTTGACTGCTTCTCTCTTTGCTTTTTGTTCTGTCATGGTTGCTAAAACTAAACATTTCATTTCAATATTCTCATTTAATATTCAATATTCAAACATAAGACTACTTCTTAGTGGCTGTTTCAAATGAATATTATCCTGTTGGTTCCAAACAATGTCATGTGAATTATTACCTTATGATAATATTTATTGATTTTACTGAAGTAGTCTTGCTTTTATTGTGATTGTAGATGCTGGTGTCATATTCATTATTTTATTATTCACTTCAAGATTCTCCTCATCACCTACAAAGCCCGGCACAACCTAGCCCCATCATACCTCTCCGACCTCCTTCATCGCCACTCCCCCACCCGTCGTCTTCGCTCCGCCGACCACAACCTTCTAACCCCCACCACCAAGACCAAATACCGCACTCTCGGGGACAGAGCCTTCACCATCGCCGCCCCTGCCCTCTGGAACTCCCTGCCACTTACCATCCGGAACGCCGACTCACTGCCATCATTCAAAAACCAACTCAAAACCCATCTATTCAAAATTGCCTTCAATCCCTGAACCATCCATGACTGACCCTCCTTTCATGCTTACTGTTTTTCTGTTCTTAAATTGATTGTCTGTCATGTCTGAGTCTTGTTAATCTGTTTATTTCTTTGTGCTGTGTTATGTAAAGCGTCTTTGAGTGTTTAGAAAAGCGCTATATAAATGTGATGTATTATTATTATTATTATTATTATTATTATTATTCTACTGCTGTTGTCTAGAATTTTTTTTAGGATGAATTTGATCTGATCTTTTATTTTTAGGATGTCTGCTGGAGAAGGGCCGTTGACAGCACCAGAGGTCTGTGTCAGCTGTGTTCGAGGCTGAAGTCTTGTGCATGGGCAAGGCCGTGGAGCTGGTGGGGATGCCCCTCGCAGCCAGTCACCACATGGTTGGAAAACAGAGGCAGAACAGGACAATGCTGCCCCTCAACCTCCAAGGTTCAGACCCAAAAGGATTCCTGGTGTTCAACCTCCTCTAAATTCGGCACAATCGCCCATGGAAATCTTTTCCAATTTTTTTGATGATGAGGTCCTGCAACTGCTGTGTGCAAACACAAACAAAAACGCTGCAGAGAATAGGGAAAAAGGCAAGAGATTTGCCTGGAGAGAGGTCACCACAGAAGAACTAAAAAAGTACCTGGGCTTTTTGCTTTACATGGCAGTGTGCAATTTCCCCCAAATCACAGACTTTTGGAGGAAAAAGACTATTTTCCATGTTGCTTTTCCTGCCACTGTAATGTCCAGAGACCGGTTTTTGGCCATCACAGCCAACCTCCACATCAGTGATCCTGTGGAAGATGCAGCCAATGATCAGGAAAGGGGCACAGAGGAGTATGACACACTTCACCGGGTCAGGCCTCTCCTTGACATGCTGAGGAATCGCTGCATGACCAACTACCACCTAAAGCAGCATGTATCAGTTGATGAGAGGATGGTTGCTACCAAAGCAAGACTATCCATCAAGCAGTATATGAAAGCCAAGCCCACCAAGTGGGGACTGTAATTTTTGTTTTGGCTGATGTGAACGGTTACACAGTTGACTTCAGACTGTACACAGGGAAGTCAAGGTTTTCATCAGGGAAGGGGCTGTCTTTTGATGTTGTTTCCTCACTGGTGATCAAAGACTATCTGGGTTCAGGTTATATTGTCTATTGCGACAATTTTTACACCAGCCCTGCCCTCTTCCAACACCTGAAAGAACAGGGATTTGGTGCATGTGGCACCTAGAGGCAGGGCAGAGCGGGAGTTCCAGCGACCCAAGAAAATGCCCTGCACAAAAAAATCCCCAAGAGGCTCCATTCGGTGGATCAGGGACGGGGACATGTTGTTTGTGAAGTGGATGAACAAGTGGATGGAAGCCCTGAAATTAGAACCGAAAGATAGAAAACAAAGCACAATAAACAATTAATAAATTTGTTTCTTTTTTTTCTCTTCCTTCTTCTTTGTAATATTATTAACACATATTAGCAATTATAACTAGCACAACTATAACAGTAATCATAGCCAAGATTTTTTTTTCATTATTCTATTTTGGGTTTTTTTAATTATTTCTTTTCTCTCCCTCTCTTTGTAATATTATTAATAAATAATAATAGAAATTATAACTATCACAATAATCATATAACAAGGTTTTTTTTAAATAGACATATATAGATATAAAATAGCATAATGTTTTTTGTTTTTGTATTGTTTAGACCAGCGGCTCCCAAACTTTTCAGGCCGCGCACCACCTTCTGCCTCCTGACTTAGCTGACGTACCCCCTATGCCCCCCCCACCCCCCCATGAAACGTGAAAGAAAGAAAAGGTGTAGTCTTTATAGCCACATATACGGCTTAACTTGTGTTCTCATTCATTCACTCATGTTTACAC
>JBCAUF010019156.1:0-10147 GCA_038406115.1 Haemulon aurolineatum | reverse complement strand
GCTCTGCCGACATGGGATCCAGTATGTTATGAGTGAAATTTGAATTTTGGGTGAACTATCATTTTAAGTTAAAATCTATCGCCAGATAAACATTAGATAGGGCTATGACTATCCAACAACATGATGTCAGTCCACCCAGTTTATTCCTCTGTCGTCGTGGTCTGGTTTCCATACTAGCCATTCCACCTTAGCCACAAAGAAGTGCGGTGTAGTTGTTTTATTCCTAAAGGTGGTGCTGGAGACTTGGGGGGTTGGTGGGCTTGTCCTGACCACAAAGCCATATAATGAGCCTCTAAGGTAACAAAGAAGCTGGCCCAGGAAGGGGCATTGACCCCTCAGTTTAACACTAGAACTGCCACAACGGTCTCCCTGACTGACATGTATAATTACAATGTTTCAAGTCGTAAACAGCTCTGTAAATGGGAGAAATAAGAATTAATTATTAATGTGAGTCCGTCGTCATATTATGTTGTGTTACAGTTGGGATTGGGTGTGGGGCAGTGGCAGCTGGTGAGTAATAAACTTGGGGAGGTCAGGGGGAAAAACAGTCCATGGTGTCATGTTATTTTATACTAGTTCACTATTTATCCATACTTTCTTATATTCAATGACAATTAAGCAGTAAAACAATGGCTGACACGATTTCTTAAAAACAGAATTTTATACAATCCTGCTGTTTTCGGATTAATCATACAGGCCTAATGGAAAAAACAGAGCATTTATCAAGGATGTGAGATGTAACAAAAAGCAGGCCAGTGTTTAACACTTTTCCACGTCAGTGGGGATTTTACAAAACTCTCTGATTTAAAAAGGAAAAAAAACCAAAACTCATTAAAATCAGGAATTATTAATAACAAAGAAAGTGTTTCACGAAATTTCCATGTTGGAAAACCATCTTCATAGCTGCTGTGACGCCTCTTGTTGCATTCAGTCCTCCAAGAGCAAGAGAATGTTTGTGATTGGGAAAAACCTCATTGAACTATGAGTAGGTTGTTATAGGGCTTATGTGGTGTTGGGGCCAGGTGTGTATTATTTTATTAGATTCATTACGAATTGTACATTTTATGAGCAGCAACTAACTGACTTGCAAGTTAACAGTGAGTCATTACGTCTGCTACGTTGTGTAAATGTGAAGATGAAATTTTGGAACTGTCATTGGACCAACCTGATGTCAATCTTGTGTTCTGGTTGCTGATTGGTAAGGGAGGACGACCTCCCTTGGCGCATCATTTTACGTGTCTTAACCAATCATAGATTAGGGATTGGGATTGTTGTTTTTGCTAGGTCAGTTTATTATCAACAGCAGGTCTTTTAGAGTTGTTCTACTTGAAGATTATGTAGCTTAAACACCCACAGAGACCCGTTATAACTGGACTGGACAGCAGCTGAGAGATTTATTAGGTCAGGCTACGTTATAAGTCAATAAGGATGAGTAGCCTATATGGCACTTTATATCCAGCATAAACACAATCTCGTTTGTCCTTGGCCAACAAAATAACGTTTGTGAAGTGTCTACATGGAGCACACCTGCTGACAAATGTGCAGCTGATAAGGGCAGTGACAGTTTCCTCAGTGCAACCTGAGCCGCCGCCCGATCCTCCCCCACTCACGTCCTGAGGAGTTTCCTGGGGCCGGTTGCACCAACTGGTCTTAATGGGTCAGTGCCGCGAAACAGCTGCGTCACGGTCACTGGAGCTGATTGCTGCCACTCTAATCAATGAGAGCAAAACTCTTTCTTTTTCTTTCCTCCATCGTTGCTGCAAACAGAAATGATAAATTACAAAGATGCTAGGCAGCGGAAGGAAGTTAACAATGTATCCTAGCAACGCATGCTACATAACCATCCACAGGAACGTCCATCGCTAAGACCAGGCGTAAGTCTGGTTGGTGCAACTGGATTGAAGTCCATTCTAAAGACTGTAAGCTAAAGTTTTAATTAAGACCAACTTAGCAGTTACGACTAGACTTAGTTAGGACCAGTTGGTGCAACCAGCTCCTGGACATATCCTATATTATATATTTCCTCTCTTCATTTCTAACAGGCCCATTTTAGTTTCTGCCAGTACGCGCCCAGTGTCTTCTCTCTTTCTCTTGCTCGTTCGCTACTGATTCACCGATGTAGGCTTACCAGTAAGAATAAATGTACTGAAAAAAACAGATGTGCAAAAAATATCAAATGGAAACATAAGACAATAATAATTCCTGTTGCCAAAGCTGGACACAGTGGTCTACAGCTGCTGTTTATATGCAGCGGTCCTATAGACCGCGATAATAAATAGGCCTACATTATTTGAAACAGTGGTCTTATAATGTTATCTGTTTTTATATGAAAAAGATTGCCCCCTTGAAATTTTTTAATTGACCCCTCAGTAACTACATCATGGCGTCTTGCCTGCCAAGAAGAAAAGGTACAAGAAATTTTCGTCCGTACTGCTCTGCCGCTGCAATCAAAGTGTCCTGAAGGGGCAACATCCAGAGTTTACTTGAAACGACGCCATTTAGTAAATAAAAAATAAATAAATAAATAAAAATAAGTGCGATTAAAATGCATGTAATTTTTTTAGCGCATTAATTTCTGTGTAATTAATTAATCGTAATTAACGCATTAACGTCCCGGCCCTAGTAACAATACTTTGAAAGTATTTCAATACTTTAATCAACTAGCCAAAATTAAACCAATTATGAACTAGTAAAGTAATAACTAGTAACAAAGTCAGTTTGTTAATGCTACATCAGCATTAAGGTCTTTGCACACTGGGTGCGTTTTTTTCATATACGTTTTTCGTATCCATAATCCGACAACAATTGTTGCGCACAGGCACCTTGCACACTGAGCCCAATGCGTTTTATTCTCATGTGTTTTTATTTTCTGTTCCAAACTAAGGAAAGGGAGAAATTGAGTCATCAAGCAAGTGACTTCTTGAAGACATAAAGCGAAAAAGAACAACTAATTTCTGTAATCGAATTGATCCTGACCAGCAGCTGGCACACACAACCACCCATCCACCCACAGAGAGAGAGAGCTAGAGAGAGAGATCAAACCCTGGTAGAACTATGACTGGTCACAGGACAACTATCATGATCTTTACTGTATTTGTTCCCAGACCTAGTTTAATTAGTGTGTTTCATTTGAACACACACACATAATCCAACTTTCAGTGAAATCAGAAAATTGTGCACCAGGGCACAGCCATTGTTGTTGATGGATGTGATTTGTTTATACAGTGGTTGTGAGTGGTCAGAAAGGCTTTTCACAAATGCGAAAAACGCAGAAAACGGAACCTGTTCCGAATATTTTTATGACGGACGAAAGGTTCGAAGTCACTGTATAAACGCAATTGACAAAGCATGAGGTCGATCATTTTTTTTCATGTGCGGCAATTTTGGATGGAAAAAAGGACTCAGGCCTTTAGTGACCTAGGCCGTGCACACACGTTAGGCACTGATAACTACTCAAGATAGCGTTAGCTGATTTAGCCAGTTCCACACACACACATGCAATCGTTGCCATTTGAACATAAATGTTAAATTTTATTGTGGAACACAATCAGCCCTAAACTATATTAACAACGTTAAAATTACGTGTTCCTCACATGGTCTGACCAGTTTGAAAGGTTTTATTGTCTCACTGTGGAGAAATAATGTCTGAGCTGCTGACCTCGACTTGACTACTGTGTGCTTGTTATCAATGCATGTCTTATGTATTAATTTAGTCTGGTGCATTAGTCTGTTCTCTTTCTCTGGATTGTGCCAGATAAGTCGTATGTACATATATTTTTGTTTTTACAGTTGTTTCAAAGCAAGTTCCCAGATTTTTCACTTTCTGCAACAGTTTTGCTGTGAAGCTCGAGAATGTTTTGGAAACTAAAAAAATGTCACCATTCACTACAGCCCTGCATGTGCCGTAGGGGGCTCTGGATTTCTAATGACTGATTCCCAATGCAATCATCAAATGATACATGAACATGTAACACACTGCAATGCAGCTGAGTTTTAAGTGTTAATCACATGACATTTCCATTTATGGAAAGAAATGGAAGAAATGCTCCATACTTCTACCTCTTACCTCCTCCTCCCTCTGATTGCTTTCTTGCATTGCTTTCTGATTTAAAATGTGACACAAAATTCTTTGTATGTAAATTTCTTCAAGAAATTTTGGAACCACCACAAAGATTTTCACAAACTCTACCCTGGGAAAGAGTATCAATGAAAAGATGGTGTCATGATTGTGGGTTTTGTATTCTGTTTTGTTTAGCTGGTATGTCTTCTTTTACTTCTATCTTTGTCTTTTTTCCTGGCTTTCTTATTGTCATTTATTTCACCTGTCCCTGTTCAGTCTTTCCTCCTTGTGTTTACCTCTGTTGCTGCATACCTACAGGACTTACCTACCAGCCTCTGTACCGCCTATAATCTGTGGAGATCCAGCCCTGATCTCCAGCCACATCACTGGCCTCCAGAGGGCTTCCAACTTTGCCACTGACCACTTGCTTGACCCCCGAGGGGTTCCATCCTCACCGCTGGCATCCAGCCCCCACCCCTATGGTCATTGTGCTTTCCCCTAGGCTGTCCATCTCCATTTCTGCACAGCCCCAGGTTGTCTGCCCATTACCCAGTTCTTCCTGTACTCTGAATCTTGGGTACATCTCAATTCCCTTAAACTGCATAGAAATTTCCATCCAGGGATGGATGGAAAGCCACAGGGAAACCAATCAAGGAAAGAGGAATGAGGAAATCTGTTTTTAGGGAAATGAAACATCCTTTCCTTAGAAGCGTCACATGAAGTGACATCCATTTCTGATGATGGTGGCAAATGATCACAGCTGGATCAGATGTATATTATCGTATTTAGCAGCTGTAGAGACGTTTAATGGAGTTTGTGTCTTGTCTTTGTGCCAGTTATTATGATAAAGACACACAGTTATCAGTGTCATTATTTATATCATGAATTAATTATTTGCAGCTGTGTTTATTGATATTCTGATGATAAATTCACTCTACTCAAATGCCTGTTTCTGAGGCTCTGAAGAACAAGAAGAATTCCTTTATTAGTCCCTTGAAGGGAAATCCAGTTTTTACTCTCTTTTTTTATATATTTACACACAGGCCTCTCCAGCTGCCAGTTCTTGTTCCACATTTTTTGTCCAATTTGGATTAGAACCAGCGACTCTCCGATCCTCAAGCCAAATCCAACTGGACTAAGCTACAGATATCTCATGGGTAAAAAGCCCTGTCATCTCGTGTATTTGAGTCCAGCTGCAGATGGGTTCCACCGACCAAAAGACTAAGCTTTCAAATACAATCAGACCAACAAGTTGATACCTTGTACAAGAAATACTACCTACAGCATGTCTACAATGATTCCTATGGACAACGTTAAACAAAATCTCATGCACATACTGTACAGTCATCAACATCTTAGTGTCTCATGATATTATACTATTTTTTTGTCTAACTTTTTTGTCTTCTCTAGTCTACTTTTTATCATACTGATGTTATTTGTTCTGTTGAACCTGAGCACACCACACCCAGCTGTGTGTACTGTAGCATTGCATTACACATTGTGAACACTGAACTAAAAAGGCTGGGAACAGCACATGACTCAAGTGTTCTTAGAGTTTGCAGCGCAAGCATGGTTTTCAACCTTGGATTAGTCACACCTAATGTGTACTTTCAGTATGAACATGCATAAGATATATCTTATATATTCAGCCAGTGATTCTCAAACCTTTTGTGTTATGTGCTGCTTTGGAGGGAGATAAAATGTAATGCCCCTAAACCTTCTGTAAGCCAATTCATTTTCATCAACCATGAACAATGTTTTAGAAGCGACAAAAAAATCTAAATTGATGATTAGGGCCCGAGCCGAGAGTCAACGACTCACGAGGGACCTATTGAAATTCGAATGGCGCGGGGACGCGAGGGCCCGTTCATGACTGCGCACAGTCCTAGTTTTTATTGCAACCCCAATTCCAAAATAGTTTGGACACTGTATAAAATGTAAAAACAGAACACAATGATTGGAATCTCATAAACCCATATTCTTTCACTATAGAACTTTAACTATAGAACTATAGACAACATATCAAACTGTGACATTTTACCATTCTCATTTTGAATTTGATACCGGCAACACATCTCAAAGAAGTTGGGATGGGAGCAGTAAAAGGCTGGAAAAGTATGTGGTGCCAAAAAGAAACATGGAGGAACATTCTATTAGATTATTAACTAGATAATTAACTATTAGATTAATTGGTAACAAGTCTCTAAAGAGTCTCCAGCTGATCCAGAATGCTGCGGCACGTGTACTGACAGGAACTAGGAAAAGACATATTACCTCTATATTGGCTTCTATGCACTGCTCCCTGTAAAATCAAGAATAGTTTAAAATCCTTATCCTCAGGTCAGGCACAATCATATCTCAAAGAGCTCCTGGTCCCTATGACCCAACTAGAGCTCTGTGTTTCCTGATTGAACGGTTACTTGTAGTCCGGAAGGTCTCTAAAAGTAGGACGAGAGAAAAAAAGCCTTCAGTTATCAAGCTCCTCTCCTGTGGAATCATCTTCCTGTTTTGATCCAGGAGGCAGACACACTCTTTAAAGGTAGACTTAAGACCTTTTTTTATGACAAAGCGTATAGTTTGGACCAGCTCTTGTTGTGCTGCTATGATACACTGAACTTCTCTTACCTCCTCTTCCTCTCCTTCTGTATGCATTCATGTCCCATTCCTGCATGTTAATGACTTGGCTTCCTCCTCAGAGTTCTCTTGTTATTGGTCATATTTCTATTAGATACATTTTCCTGTTAGGATTATAACACACCATTGTACTACATATATTATACTATCATTAATATTAGCCATTTATTATAATTGTATACTACATGAGCTTGTTAATCTGCTCTGTACACGCAACATCCATTGCACACATGTCGGTCCTGTGGAGGGATCCCTCCTCTGTGGCTGCTCTTTTTTCCTTGTTAAAAGGGTTTTGGGGGGCAAGTTTTCCTTCACTTGAACTGGGGGTCTAAGGACAGAGGTTGTAGCTCCCTGTGCAGATTGTAAAGCCCTCTAAAGTAGACAAAGATTTATGAATTGGGACCATACGAATCAAATTTGACTTAATTTGAATTAATCTACAGTGTAAAATACAGTGTATCGTCAAAAGATTCTGACAATCTGGAGCTGATTTAAAATGGACTGAGGCAAAGTGGAAAACTGTTCTGTAGTCAGCCGAACTGAAATTTAAAATTCTTTTTTTTGTTGTTGTTGTTTTGTTTGTTTTGTTTTTTAAAAAAAAAAAAAAATTAAAATTCTTTTTGGAAACCAGAAAGGGACCATCCACTTTGATATCAGTGCTCAGTTCAAAAGCCTGCATATCTGATGGTGTAGGGGGCATGAGTGCATATGCATGGGTAGCTTGCACATCTGGAAAGGAACCATCAATGTTGAAATTTATGTACATGTACAGTTTTTAGAGCAAAATATGCTATCATACAGATGATAAATGGAATGGTAAATGGACTGACTTATATAGCACCTTTTCAGTCTTTGTGACCACTCAAAGCGCTAACCCTTTACACTTAGGTCCCATTTACCCATTTCACACACATATTCATACACTGGTGGCCGAGGTACTGTCCAAAATGCCACCTGCATCAGAATCATTCACACACATTCACACACCAATGGTTATGCCACCGGGGGCAACTGAGGGTTCAGTATCTTGCCCCCTTCAAAGTCCACGGTTAAGCACCTGCTGCTTCACGTTTCAAATAAATTTTCTCAACTCAGTGACACACCCACTGAGAAGCCAACTCCTGGTTTTGGCAGCTCCATTTTGAAAAATGTGAAGTTAGCGACACCAGAGACCATAGTCAAATGCATACCAGGGGCCAGAGCGAGCAATGTAGAATCTAATTTAAAACTGCTGGCTGAGGCTAATCGTAAATACAGTAAGATATTAATATATATCGGCAGTAATGATATCAGGCTGTGCCAGTCTGAGGTCACAAAAATTAATGTTGAGTTGGTGTGTTTTCTCTGGACCCCTGCCAAACATGACCAGTGATGATATGTCACGCATGTCATTCAACTGCTGGCTGTCGAGGTGGTGTCCAGAAAACGGTGTGGGCTTTGTAGACAATTAGCAAACTTACTGGAGAAAACCTGGTCTGATTAGGAGAGACGGCATCCATCCCACTTTGGAGGGAGCAGCTCTCATTTCTAAAAATCTGACCGAATTTATTAGGACCCCAAACACATGACCATCCAGTGTTGAGACCAGGAAGCAGAGTTACAGTCTTACAGACTCCTCTGCACTTCTATGAGAGAAGCCACACACCCAAAAGATTATTTTTTTGTTAATTTATTTAAAAGGGACAGCGCATATTAATGAACATATAAATGTAAATGTGTCAGAATTAGCCAAAGGCTACTGAGACTGTGTTTGCCCCCCGACCACCAACATCTAGAAAATCAAAAATAAACAGGAGAGGAGTTGTGGGTGATAATCTAATCAAAATTAACACCACCTCTGAAATTTCTAAGCAAGATAGGAGAATCAAATGTGGACTCCTAAATATTAGATCTGTCCCATCTAAAGCTGCATTAGTAAATGAGTAAATTTCAGATTATGAAACTGATTTATTCTGTCTTACAGAAACCTGGCTACATCCTGAGGAATATGTAAGCCTAAATGAATCCACTCCTCCCAGTCACATTAACACTCAAATTCCTCGAGGCACTGGGCGAGGAGGTGGAGTAGCTGCAATCTATGATGCAAATTTATTAATTAATCCTAAACCTAAATTGAATTTCAACTCATTTGAAAGCCTTGTTCTTAGTCTCTCACATCCAATTTGGAAAACAGTGCAGCCAGTCCTATTTGTTGTAGTGTACCGCGCTCCTGGTCCATACTCAGAATTTTTAACTGAATTCTCTGAGTTTCTGTCAGATTTAGTCCTCAAATGTGACAAAGTCATAATCGTAGGTGATTTTAACATCCATGTGGATGTCTATAGTGATAGCCTTAGTAATGCCTTCATCTCATTATTAGACTTAGATTAGTTGGTTTCTCTCAGTGTGCTCATAAGCCTCATTGTTATACATTGTTGTACTCATTGTTTTAACCACACTCTTGATCTTGTATTGGCTTATGGTATTGAAATTGAACAGCTAATAGTTCACCCACAGAATCCTCTCCTATCTGACCACCATTTAATAACTTTTGAAATTCTACTGCTAGATTATATGCCGTAGTGCAAAAGCTCTTTAACTAGATGTCTGTCTGATATTTAAGTAAATGATTCCGCTGGCACTTAATTCACTGCCATGTCTAAACATGACAGAGGACTCCTGTGTTGATTTGAGTCCCTCGCAAATTGACCTTCTTGTTACTACTACTGTTGACTCGTTGCAGACAACACTTTATTGCCCCTCTGAAAAAGAAGCGTATAGATCGTAGGAGGTTAGCCCCGTGGTATTGCTCAGAAACCTGCAAATTAAAACAAACATCGCGAAAATTGGAAAGAAAGTGGTGTGCCACAAATCTAGAAGAATCTTGTTTAGCCTGGAAAGATAGCCTTAGGATATATAGGAAAGCCCATCCAGAGGCTTTAGCCAATTATAGACCGATATCTAACCTCACTTTTCTCTCCAAGATTCTTGAGAAATCAGTCGCCCACCAGTTATGCAAATTTCTCCAAAATAACAGCTTGTATGAAGACTTTCAGTCAGGCTTTAGAGCACATCATAGCATAGAGACAGCACTGGTGAAAGTTACAAATGACCTCAGATGAAGGACTTGTCTCTGTCCTGGTCTTATTAGATCTTTGTGCTGCATTTGATATCGTTGACCATCATATCCTACTACAGAGACTTGAACATGACATTGGCATTAAAGGAACTGCTCTAAGCTGGTTTAAGTCCTATCTATCAGACAGACATCAGTTTGTACATGTTAATGACGAGTCATCTGCGCGCACCAGGGTCTGTCATGGTGTTCCTCAAGGTTCCGTGCTTGGACCAATACTATTCACCTTATATATGTTACCTCTAGGAAATTATCAGGAAACACTCTTTAAATTTTCACTGCTATGCAGACGATACCCAATTATATGTATCAATGAAGCCTGGGGAAACAAATCAGCT
>JBCAUF010018819.1:0-10171 GCA_038406115.1 Haemulon aurolineatum | reverse complement strand
TACCGTAAGTCCGCATCGATGCAGACTTAGGGTAAGGGAATTACCCACAGTTCATAGCGTTGTGAAGTCTGATGCGGAGAATGCCGTCGGAATACTGGAAATGTAAACAAAAAGACGATCAATAAACCAAAGAGCGGCCCGGTCGAGTTTTTTTTTTGTAGTCACTTAAACACGTCTGTAACTTGACGCGGCCGCCTCGCCATAGTCTCATTTGTCCATATTGATCTGTGATCAGTCCGTCACTGAACACATGAATTATTGAAATGAGTTCTTGTCCATCCTTTGATGAAGATGATCAGAGTCTCCTCCTCTGCTGTGAGCAGACTGTAGATCAAAAGCAGTATATATAGTGAGTAGTGAGTGACTTCTGACACAGCGCTAGAGTAGTCAGTGTCAACAGCATGTCGTTGTCATGGTAACGTTATCGTGAAAGGGGGTAAGTGCTGTTCCATTCCAATGTATGGGATGTGGAGCCTCTCAGACTCTCAGACTCAGCCCCTTACAGTGACGTCACTTAAGTCTGTGAGGGTTCAGGGCTTCAGTCTTTAGGGGGCGGATTGGAACTGGGCCTTACTCTTCATACGAGCGGAGACAACAACACTTCCTCATACGTCACTTCCTGTAACGCGGGCTGAGAGAACAACACAACACGTACGTAGGCGAACTATGCCCCCTGCTGGCCTAAAAATATAACTAGTGCAGATACTGTTCCAACACAACAACAAATAATTTGATCGTCTGTTGACCGTTAGCGAAACTACTTTAATACAGCCAAACATTCACAGTCGGTATTATCATTGGTTACAGTGTGTATGTATACACAAAAAGGCACAAAAAGTTTGTTATTTCGTGTCCTGACAGTGGAGGTCTGAGGTGTCATGGTCATTTGAGAAAGGGGAGTTCACATTCTTATGTTGTTCTTAACAAATGGAGACATACTGAGAGAAGGAAGTGGGTGGGGGGGCTAGGACTGATGGTTTGATGTGTTTCTGAGTTGACGACAGACTGAAACTGTGAAAGAGATCAAATCAGTCAGTGATATTAAAGACACACTTTGACTCTGAATGAATTCTGATCAATAGACTCAGTGAAACTTTACAGTTGATCAGTTTGAATGAGGTGAGTGTTGTGACATATTATACACACTGACGGTAGAGTCTTTGAAAGGTCTTCACTGTTTCTCTCTGGATGTTTGTTCTTGTTTTCAGAGGTGATATCAGTGAAATCTGGAGATGACGTCATTCTGCCATGTCGGGCTGATGGTGGCTCCATCAGAGCTGTAGAGTGGACCAGAGCTGACCTGGAGTCAGAGTACGTCTACATTTGCATCGACGGATGCTCAGATCCAACCAACCAACATCCATCCTTTAAGGGTTGGGTGCAGCTGGTGGACAGTGAGCTGAAGAAAGGAGACGTGTCTCTGAGTCTGAAGAACGTGAACTGGAACAGCAGAGGAACATACGAGTGTCAAGTTCATCAAGACGGTTCAGGACCTGATAATAATCCAATCAGACGCTTCAGACTGGAGGTGACAGGTGAGTGTGTGCAGTTCAAAACACCTGATAGGTCTCAGGGATCCTGGAGGACGAGGTCGTAATTAAAAAAGACTTGAAACAGCTGATTTCATGACTGATATGACCTGTGATATTAAAGACACACTTTGACTTTGAATGAAATCTGATCAATAGAATCAGTGAAACTTCACTGTTTCTCGCTGGACGTTTGTTCTTGTTTTCAGAGGTGGCCTTCGTGAAACCTGGAGATGACGTCCTTCTGACATGTCGGGTTGCTGGTGGCTACATCCATATTGTAAAGAGGACGAGAACTGACCTGAAGTCAGTGCATGTCCTCATTTACAGATCTGGAAGCTTTGATGAAACCAACCAGCATTCATCCTTTGATGGTCGGGTGGAGCTGGTGGAGAATGATCTGAAGGATGGAGACGTGTCTTTGATTCTGAAGAACGTGAACAATAACGACAGAGGAACATACGAGTGTCGCGTTGCAACAGGAAGTTCAAAACTTCAGAAGGATCCAGTCAGAAGCTTCAGACTGGAGGTGACAGACTCAGGTGAGTGTGTGCAGTTCAGTGTGTTGTTGATTCCTGACAGTCAAACATGAGGATAAAGAAGAGTCAATGGAGGCTGTTCCTCTGTTCAGTCACTGACTGACCCATGTTCATCTGATTTGATCCCACCACAGATGTGACACCTGGAGATGACATCATTCTGCCATGTTGGCCTTTTGATGACTCCATCACAGCTGTAGAGTGGCCCAGAACTGACCCGAAGTCAAATCCAGAAAACCGACATCCATCCTTTGAGGGTCGGGTGCAGCCGGTGGACAGTGATCTGAAGACTGGAGACGTGTCTTTGATTCTGAAGAAGGTGAACTGGAACAGCAGAGGAACATACGAGTGTCGAGTTGCACCAGAAGGTTCAGGACTTGATATGAAGACCATCAGACAGGAGGTGACAGACTCAGGTGAGTGTGTGCAGTTCAAAGCACCTGATACGTCTCAGGGATCCTGGAGGACGAGGTCGTAATTAAAAAAGACTTTGACAGCTGATTTCTTTACTGATTCTGTTACTGCTTCATTTGTACTGTAAGAATAAAGTAAAGTGGTAATAAAGTGTAATTTGAGTAAAATTAGAGTTTAAATCAATCAGTTAAATTAAAGACACACTTTGACTCTGAATGAAGTCTGATCAATGGAATAAGTGAAAGGTGAAACTTCACTGTTTCTCTCTGGATGTTTGTTTTTGTTTTCAGAGGTGAAATCAGTGAAATCTGGAGATGACGTCATTCTGCCATGTCGGGCTGACGGTGGCTCCATCGGAGGTGTAGAGTGGACCAGAACTGAACCGAAGCCACCAGTGGACATCCTCCGTTACATGGATGGACCGTCAGTCAGTCAGCACTTTGTCGGTCGGGTGCAGCTGGTGGAGAATGATCTGAAGGATGGAGACGTGTCTTTGATTCTGAAGAAGGTGAACATGAACGACAGAGGAACATACGAGTGTCGAGTTGCAACAGGAGGTTCAAAACTTAAGGAGGATCCAATCAGAAGCATCAGACTGGAGGTGACAGACTCAGGTGAGTGTGAGCAGTTCAGTGTGTTGTCTGAGCTCCATGTTGGAGCTGCAGTTTGTTCATGTTGATTCCTGATAGTCAAACATGAAGATAAAGAAGAGTCAGTGGAGGCTGTTCCTCTGTTCAGTCACTGACTGACTCATGTTCATCTGATTTGATCCACAGGTGGAGACCATGGATGGATAGCAGCTGGTGTTGTTGTTGTTCTTGTTGTTGGTGGTGGTGGTCTAGTTCTTGGTCTTTTTCAGAGATCTAAAAGAGGTAGAGAGCAGAGATCAAACCCTCCAGCTGTTGTTAATTCAGTGAACGATGATCTCCTGACAGGTCACAGATCTGTTCACACCTGAACACATGGGTCATATATTCATTGTGACTTTCATTGTGTCTGTTGCTGTGAGGCCAAACAGTTTTCCCCTCCGCGAGTCTCTACCTCATCGTGGTGGAGGGGTTTGTGAACCTGCTGATCTCAGGAGCTGTGTTGTCTGGAGCTTTGAGCTCCTGGTGGTCTCCCATGACAAACTGGTCCAGGGAGGGTCAGACTGAATGAGACTCAACTCCAGCTCAGACCAGCTGATACAGAGTTGAAAATAAGTTTAGTTAGTAACCTTTATTTAACCAGGCAGAATTACTAAGAACAACATTCTTATTAAGGCAATAACTTGGATCCTCAGGTTGCTTCATACAAAGTGTCTTTTCTGTGGAGGTGAATCAGAAACTGTTCTGCTGCTCTTTTGCTTGTCATGTATATTGATTATGTGACTCACCTCAGAGCTCCTGTGGCAGCACTGATCATCTAAGTCTAAGGGCTCTAGTTTCGTGGCTCAGGGCGGTGGACCCTGCGCAGTCCAAGTTTGGTGGTCTGGCACGCGGTCAGTTTAGCAGTTTGGTAGACCCAGGTGTGCCGAGATGGGTGTGGCGGCGCAGCAGGGGGAGGTGTCATGGATTCAGCTCAGCGCAGTGACAGTTTCGTGCCCAAAAGCTCCGCTGAAGGTGTGCTGAAAGCTCGCCAGCTTGAACCTGGTCCACTCTCGGCTCAAGGCGAAGCACAGCCCGCTCAGTGGTAGTTTGGCTGACCGGCGCACAGTGCGCCCACGTCACCAAGACCTCACAGGCAGCTTTCCACAGTTTCAGGCACATTTTAATGCAATAAATAATCACAACAGCCACTATTCAGTGCAACGATCTCGACGTCGACGTCAGAGCTGTTTAATGTTCATAATAATAAACACAGCTGGGTGAAAACATTTAAAGAGAGCTGATTGGTCAGATGGCGGGGCTTTTACAGATGCTGATTGAGACCCGTTCAGCATCAGTTACCATGGCGATTTACCCTGGCAAGATGTGAACCAGCTCCTTGGTACGGGAAACCCAGAGTTAATGCTGAAGTTACCAAAGATAAAAACAAATCCTACTGGATGGGTGCATAAACATTCAGACCACTTTCATAAGATTTTTTTTTCATCTAGATAGAAATAACAGGATTTTATTATCTGTGATTTTGGTCTTGTACTATTATGTATTTATTTATCCAAGCTGTGTAACTTGAATGTAAAGATAAAACATGCTAGCTGTGCTTCCCGTTGAGGGTTGTATTAAAACCACACAACTGTCTCATGACAACGTCACAACACTGCCAAAACGTGCCCTGGTGGTTCGTCAGTTTGTTATATTTATCCTGAAGAGGAGGAAACTTTCTGTTATTCTTGTCGTGTGATAAAACTGAAGCTGCTGCCAAAATAACTGAAAGAAAAAAACAGTTCAGCTACAGAGGGAACAAACTGAAGAAACAAAAGGAAGTCTAATTTAAACCAAGTTTTACTCTGTTGAGTTTGAATCATCAGGCTCGTTTGAGAACACAGTTTTTACAGCAGGACGACTCGGCTGCTTTAGAAGAGTTGATCGAACAACTGACGAGTTTGGATGTCGACTATGTAATATAATGTTACTGTGACAAACTGTGTGCAGATCCTGCACAACAGTGTACTGGTTGACACTGCTGCTTTGTTTTGGGAAATAAATGTAATAAACTGTGATCTTGGAGCCAAACATCTGTGTCTCTGTCCGTCATTTGTGGTCATCTGTATCGGAAAAAAAAAATGAAAGAAAGAATCTGTGATGTCTTTATTGGGTTGACTTGAGTATTTAAAGGTTCAGTAAGAACCAAAGTTGAACGCGACCTTGGTGTGTGTGTGTGTGTGTGTGTGTGTGTGTGAGAGAGAGAGAGAGAGAAATCACACACATTACAGTCTGCAGCAGAGCGTCATATTTTACAAAAAGAACAAACTAATATTCAACACGTGAAGAATTTAAACAGAATCCAATTGAAACTCAGTTACAGCCGACTGAGTGACTGTGTTTAATAAACTATGACTGTAATACCGCAGTAGGACTTGGAAATGTTAGAGCCATAGTGAGAGTAAGAGAAAACCTTGTTATAAGAGACGTTTGGGGACCCCTCGAAATCTTGGGGCCCCATTCAATTGCCTGTGTTAAATGGTAAGTGTCTGCCCTTGTTTTTGACCATAATTCAACGTTGATCACTATAATATTAGTTTTACATTTGATCATGTCAGTATATTTTCATGCTGATATCGTGTGAGTTTGGTCACTCGATGATTTGAGTTCAGACTCGGGACTATTTTTCAGGCTCCAGCCGCGGCGGAGGAGTTCAGTCGGTTCTTCTCCGGTGCGGCAGGTGGGGTTGACGCGCCGTGACGCGGTTCATCCGCCGCCATGTTGGAGCATAAAGAAGAGTCCAAAGATCACTTGAACCAGCGGAGCTGTAGACTGTGGACTTGTTTCACTAACTGATAGTGATGACCAGATGAAGCCTCATGAAGCGCTGAAGCTTTCCATACGAGTAGCTCAGTAGTTGGACCTCAGGGTGCCGAGAGGAAGGGCGGGGTCTCTCAGAGGGAGGAGGTCCAAGATGCTTTGAGATGGCAGATGAAGGCCTGAGTTGCTGAGGGTCTCGTTGAAGAACATGTGGTCTTTTTCACAAGCTCTGAGGTCCAGAGAAGCACACCTCCAACATTACACCTGGTGGTCGGCAGAGTTGCAGGTGAAGCAGCGGATGGGCTGTCCAGGATAAATAATCCTCCCATCATAGGAGGAAAGGAAGGAAATTGAGTTTGGTATTTGTCACCATTAGCACCTTTGCACATTCTAACTTTATATCTCCAGACACCATATAATACACCGAACTTATCAAGGGGTCTGCTCGTGTGCGGGATGTTAAAACACCTGCTGAGGCACAGCTCAACATGATCGGACACTCTTCCCGTCCAGAATTTAACTGTTATTGTCGTGACATCCATTTGAATAGAGGACTCAATGGACCAATCTCTCCAGAGAAGACTGCTCCTCCAGAAAATGGCTCAGAGGAGCTTCAGCCATGAAACACAGTTTCTCAGAGCAATGCATCCGTTGTATTCATCCAGCACGAGTTGAACAGCAGTGTTTCTCTGACATAATCGCGGGTTGGAGGCTCATCACCACCAGTGCGCTTCAGTCGGACCCAGAACCATAGCCAGACACAGACACTCACTATTGCTGAAGGAGAGAAAGAACCAGAGTTACTGTTAGATACGACTTCAACAGGGGAGGAGAGAGGAGAGCTGCAGACTCTGACCAGCTGAGACAGGGTCAGGGCTGGAGTCCAGACCAGGACCACGGTAGACACAAATATTTCCAGAGATCACAAAGAAATAATGTGATTTTGTATAATTGTAAAACTTGTGATTCACACCTGTACTCTCCAGTGCTGCTATATGGACAAAGCCACAGGTCGTCCTCAGGTCACTTCGATCTGATCCCGACTGCAGATCGTGCTGCCTCCTCTCTCTGGTTTTTGGTAACAGATTAAAAAATGAATAAAAATAATTTATCCACAAATCAGGAGACATTTAAAGTTTCACCTTCACATTGCAGTTTGCACATATGTAACAAACACATCATTTTATTTCTTGACGTTCACAGAAACTTCCTCCAAAGTAAAAGTTGGTCAAATCATCATACAACGTGATCTAAAACACCATCAGACCTGCTGGACTCGAAACAATCCCAGTCTCAGTCATTGAGATGTGTCGGTGCTGTCCGTGGTGCTGATTTCTTTCCTGTGCATAAACAACGTCAGTAACACAACTGTTTTATTGGACGAACACATGCAGCTAAATCCAGGCCAGCAGGGCACAATTATCTTTATTAAAATCCACATCAAAAACTCCAAGTGGTCCAAATGGTCATACCCAAACACTGGAGTCACAAGCCCCACGAACTTAAACTAGAACACACGATCTACACTCAACACTAGTCTTCAGGCAGTTACTGGTGAGAGGTTTTTAATCACAAAAACCAGTGGAGCTGGAAACTGGAGCGAGTAATCCACAGCTACACACACACACACACACACACACACACACACACACACAGGCAAGTTGAAATATCTCTGCTTGTTTGGGAGACAGATTCTCCTCCAGCAGACCAAACATCACTGATCTGTAGCTGAAGTTGAAGATTCGATGTTTTTGAAGTTTAGATCAGACTTCTTGTGTTCTGTAACAGTCCATCAGGAGATGTTGTGTTTCATCCTCAGTGCAGTGTGTGTGTGTGTGTGTGTGTGTGTGGTACATTGAACATTTCCTAGTCTTTACGTCGCAGCTCCATGAAACCACTGCTCTGACTGCAGTCTGTTCACAGAGGTCAACCGTCGCACATCTCTGATGCTCTCTGACTGGTATTTACTTTTTAATATTTCAAAAACATCTGCCTCCTCTCCATTTGAAAGATGTTTGTATTGAGCTGGGCCCCCCATATGTGAAATTATTGATCTGTTTGAATATGCTCTGACTGCATGAGTCATTCCAATCAATGTTTAGGTGTTTGAAGTGATCAATAAAGGGGACAGTTCTTGCTCTTTTTCCCCCCCAAGAGGACAGATGACCGAGCCAGAGATCATTCCTTCAGATGGTGGCAGAAATGCTTTTTTTTTTTTTTACAAAGGCCACGTGTAGTCTGGTCCACAGCTCCACAGCTCCCGGTCCACCATCTTCTCTGCTTTTAAACAGCAAGTGACGTTGAGGAACTTCTCTTGTGGCTCCCCAGATCAGGTTAACACACAGTTTGTTAAGTATTTTAGTCACTTTCCAGTCTTTCCTGGTCCAATGTGGTGCCGATGTTGGCTATGATGTTCCCCACATGGCCAAAGTGTTTGGGGCCACAGGGCAGCTGGTACCATCTTGTCCAAGAGCTGCAAAAGAGATAAATGCATTGAGTTAGTCTGGTGGATGGACTGTGCAACTGAGAAGGTAAATATAATTCAAATATACATACAAGATATAATAGTCTTGTTCACCCATCAATAACATAGTTTATAAATAAAATAATAAAATAAATAAACAGCAACTTACTAAACTAACAAGACTTAGACTTCTCTTTATTCATCCCTTTGGGATTGCTCCCTCCAGGAAATTGGATTTCCAGTAGCAAAATTTACAGTGAAAAAATACAGAAAGATAATCCTTAATTAAACAATTAAAAAAAAAATAAAAACAATAAAAAAAAACCAAAAACTTAACATTAAACAATAGACTATTAGCTAGAAATATAAAATATATAAGAAACTTTCAATATAAACTTTCGATATAAAAATAACTTTCAAGTGAAGTATAATGGAGTGTAATGTGCTACTTCAATTAACTGTTGGGCTATTGCACTTGACAGAGTATTGCACTTGAGAAATTGTTCAGTGTCCAAAATGTTATCACTCCTGTCCTCTTGCTCTATTCTTCTCCACCTTCAGTGAGGAGTTATAGAGCCTGATGGCATGAGGGACAAAGGAGTTCTTCAGTCTGTTTGTCTACATTTGGGGAGGAGCAGCCTTCACAATAACAATAACAGTAACGAGTGAAAAATGAATGAATTAATGAATAAAGTGACATTTTATAACAGTATTAAATAATAATAGTAACAAAGGAAGCAGCTGTTCTGCTACATAAGCCAGGAAAAGATCACCTGGGCCCAGCTGATTATAGTCCTGTTTTTATAAACATCTACATGATCTTTATTCATTTTTATTTTCAACATTTTGGACTGGTTTCACAAGAAGCAGCAACTGCATGTTAGAGTTGTGTTACGACGCTCACACACAAACCAAATCTGTTTAACGGCTCTTTAACATGAATGAGAGAGAATTCAGATTAAGGATCAAACAGTCGACATGAGGACCAGAAGCGGCTCCACTGATCCAACTCCTCTGATGGCTGATCAATCTGTTTGATTATTGATCTGATCTGACTCTGGATCAGAGAGAAGATGGAGGTGAAGGAGCTGATGGACGACATTGGGAGGACTCATAGGCCCAATTCCCTCACTGACTTAAGTGACGTCAGCTGTAAAGGACTGAGTCTGAGAGTCTGAGAGGGCTCCAGATCCCACAAATTGGAATGGAACAGCACTTACCCCCGTTCACGTTACCTTGACAACACCTGCACGGCCTGGAGGTGTCCTCGATCGTGCCGCTCTTTGGTTTATTTTCCGTTTTTTTGTTGCTGTTGCTGTTGTTGTTGTTGTTGTTGTTTACATTTCCAGTATTCTGACGGCATCCCCCGCATCAGACTTCACAACGCTATGAACTGTGGGTAATTCCCTTACCGTAAGGGGGCAGTAAGGGCTCATTCACTGACTCACTGATTTGATGATCTGACGATGGAACAGCCCTCACACACTCGCCTCTAAGTCAGTGAGTCTGTAAGGGGTCGGATTGGAATTGGGCCTTATTCTCACAAACACTCCTTCAAAGATGGAGCCGGAAACAACAAACCAGATCTCACCGAACATGACTGATGTCCAAATGTCAGTCTGCTTATATCTGTTTCATTCTTTTTTTAACTGCCTTTTTTTTTTTTACCAGTGAAGATGCAGTTCAGTCTAACTGTCATGTCTTATTAAACTCTACCTATTTATTGTGTAATTATTGTTGTTCACATTTCAGTTTGTCACCTGGGGCCTGTACTACGAAGCGAGGTTACTGGCTTATCGGGGTAACTTCGGGAGTAACTTGATGACGTGTGCTGTAACT
>JBCAUF010018815.1:0-10173 GCA_038406115.1 Haemulon aurolineatum | reverse complement strand
AATGAAAATCCTGGTGTATGTAAAAAGTATAAAGAGTACAGGGAGAAGTGCAACATTAAGCAGGATGATCAAATCTCATATGAAACGTTCTCTTGAGATCTCACATTGAAGTTTGTAAACTGCATTATTACAAAAAATTCCTTTTAAAATGAAGCTGCAGAGTTTTTCTTTGGCTGTTAATGCAGTTGCCGCTGCAACCTGGGAGGCAGGCATGAGCCAAGCTACAAACAGAAAAATATTGACAGTTGTTTTCTTCATGATATTTGCATATTGTAGAGGTTTACTTATAGACACATACCTGTCATAGGCCAGGAGTAAAAAAAATTCAACTGAAGGAGACAGGCTGAAAATGAAATGATCCGTTTTTCAGACAAAAAGTCAACCAACAGTTTTGGATAGATAACAGTGCTGTAAAGAACAGAGTTCATCAACAAAGCTGCAATGAAAATGTACATAGGCTCATGGAGGTTTTGGTGAGTCCAGATGATGTACACAATCATAGAATTACTGAAGATTATTAGAATATATGCTGTGAACATAATCATAAAATAAACATAACTGAAAAAGCATAGAAAATGGCGCTGGCTACTACCGACTGGTAGAACATCCTCAGCATGATGTCAAAAACGTTGAATGACCGGAAGTGGAGTCGACTCTGGCCCTTCTTGTAGACAGCCTCGGTGTTCTTGGACCAGTCCAGTTTGTTGTCCAGGTATACTCCCAGGTATTCCTGAGGTCTGTTTCGCAAAGCTGGTTTAATGCAAAAGAGTCATGAACCATGAAATCAGGGAAACTCTGAGTTTTCCGTTTCACAAAGGAGGGTCAGTCAAACCAGAGAGAGAGGGGTAACTCTAACCCATTTCACAAAGAGAGGTAACTTAACCTCGTGGTCAGTTACCATCGTAACAGACTCTGTGAAACTAACCTGGTTGGGACCAGGTTTACCTCAGTAAACCCAGAGTTTCTCTCTGTCTTCGCCCTCTTTCAGCCGCACACTCCGTTTGATTTCCTCATTTAGAGAACGTGCACCAAACGCAGAGTGATTCGCAGTTCCCATTTCCCATGAGGCTTTGCTCCGACCATTCTACATTAATTTATGAACAAAAAACAAGTGAAGTTGCTGGGCAATTTATATTTGTGGTCATGAAAACTACGTAACGTGTCAATAAAAAGAGTTAGATCAAGATAAGAGGCTAAACAAAAATTAGTAGGCTGGGTTAATGAGAGTGAGTTTGAGACTCCAGCAACTATGGGTGAGACGTCGAGAGACAGCAAGTGTGTTATATATGGTTGGAGTCCTACATATTGTAGTTGGAAATTAAACATTATGTAGATGAACTTCTATATTGTATATCTCAGATGTTTGCACTGGAGCATGATTGTTGTATAATAGTTTTAATTCAATGGGCCGCTCATAAACGTCATGCGGCTGCCGCTTGAGCTAATCGGACGGCTGGCTGGCCGACCGGGAAATTTCCCGCCCATCCCGAAAGCCACGCCGCCCCTGTCAATCAGTGACTCAGGGCTCCATTGATGCTGGCTATTGACATCTGTGGTGCAACTGCTTAACTCCGGATGAAGCTACTCAGAGTTGATAAAACTGACTCAAATCAGCTGTTGTGGAACTGAAAACTCTAAGTTTCCTATCTCAGAGTAGATCAATTCAGAGTTGAGGACTGGATTCAGAGTTTGTTGAACCAGCTTCGTGAAAAGGACCCCTGGACAACATCCACAGCTACACCGTTGATAGAGATTGGTGTGGGGGCAGATTTCCTCCTGTGAAAATCCAGCACCAGCTCCTTAGTCTTGGTGGTGTTGAGATGCAGATGGTTAGACTCACACCACTTGACAAAAGAGTCCACAACGCCCCTGTACTCATCCTCCTTCCCCTCACTGATACAGCCAACAATTGCAGAGTCGTCAGAAAACTTCTGCAGGTGGCAAGACTCAGAGAGGAATTGAAAGTCTGAGGTGTACAGGGTGAACAGAAAATGGGAAAGAACTGTGGAGCCCCCGTGCTGCTGTCAGACACACATACTGTGGTCGATCCGTCAAATCCAGGAAACCAGGAGAGGGTCCACCTGCATCGCAGGTCAGCTTACTCCCAAGCAGGGCAGGCCGGATAAATGGTAAATGGACTGACTTATATAGCGACCACTCAAAGTGCTGTACACTCATGTCATAGTCACCCCTTTCACACACACATTCATACACTGATGGCTGAGGCTACTGTACAAAGTGCCTGCACATTCACACACCGATGGCTATGCCACTGGGGGCAACTGCAGGTTCAGTATCTTGCCCAAGGATACTTGTAGACTGCAGAGGGATCGAACCGCCAACCTTCCGATTGGTGGACGCCCGCTCTACCATCTGAGCCACAGCCGTGCGGTGTTGAACACACTGGAGAAGTCAAAGAACATGGTTCTCACAGTGCTTCCTGGTCTGTCCAGGTGGGCGCCGGTGAGGTGAAGCAGGAAGATGATGGCGTCCTCCACTCCCAGTTTTGGCTCATAGGCAAATTGAAGAGGGTCCAGTGATGTGCTGACCAGGGGCCGAAGAAGTGACAGGACCAGCCTCTCCATGGACTTCATTAGATGGGACGTCAGTGCCACCGGTCTGTAGTCGTTGTGGGTGCTGGGACGGGCCTTCTTTGGTACTGGAGCCAGGCAGGATGTCTTCCACAGCACCTGGACCCTCTGTAGACTCAGGCTCAGGTTGAAGACGTGCTGCAGGACTCCGCTCAGCTGGGGTGCGCATGTTCTGAGGACCCTTGGGCTGACACCATCGGGGCCTGCTGCCTTGTCTGGGTGGAGTATAAATGTGTCACTTCAATCAGTGGCGTAGCAGTGAGAGTTGAGCTTTAAGTTCAATGTAAGCAAACAGCCACAAAGCGGCATGTATTAGCACACAATACACTCACTTAAGTTACTCATATATTAATAATAATACTTAAAATAATACTCAAAATACTTTATTTATTACTGCAAATCCAATCAAAGTTCATGGCATGGTTTATTTATTTTCATTTTTCTTATTCAGACTACCTCTGGTACTGCACTTCAACAACCTACTGTGGCGGAATCCTTTGCAAAGTGTGAGACATATGCTTCCTCTTCAAAACAAGCCAAGGATTTGAATGAAGTTGTGGCCTATTTCATCTCCAAAGATATGATGCCATTTCAGATTGTGGCAAAACCTGGATTTCTTCATCTGATGAAAAAGGTAGTGCCACAATACAAAGTTCCTTCAAGAAGATACTTCTTCTCAAACAAAATCCCAGCCATGTACAAGGAGATACGAGCGAGTGTGGTGGAACAGCTGTCGGGGTGTGTTTTTTGGTGCAACCACAGACCTGTGGACCAGCAGTGGTGGTAGAGGAGAACCCTTTATGAGGTTTACAGTCCACTACATCTCCTCCGATTGGAAACTTAAGTCTCACTGTCTTGAGACTCTTTATTTTCCAGAGGATCACACAGCAGAACATATCACAGAAATGATGGAAAACATGCTCCTGGAATGGAAGAGAAAGAAAGAAAGTCTGTCTGGAATTACAACAGATAATGCTAGTAACATGAGGAAAGCCTTTGAAACATTTCCCTGTGTTTGGTTTTCTTGTTTTGGTCATAATTTAAATTTGGCCATTCTAAAGTCCTCAAGATCCCCAGGGTGGAATCCACTACCAGAGCATGCCGACATTTGGTACAAGGGTTTTCTCGAAGCTGGAAAAGGAAACGTGACCTTCATTGAAGCAGGCAGAGTTGGACATCCCTGAGCATTCACTGGTACATGATGTTGTCACCAGGTGGGGATCCACATTTGAAATGATTTCCAGGTTCTTGGAGCAGCAGCATCCGTGGGGTGTTAGCAGGCAACAGAAGTACCTGGCATCTTATGCCGAGAGAAAATGACATCACTGTCCTGGAAGAAGTAAGCCAGCTCCTTTGCCGTCTCCATGACTTCACTGATGTCCTGGCCTGAGAGAGACAAGTCACACTTTCCTCCCTCAAGCCCATCTTGGAGCACATCACCAGTGAGATACTTGAAGATCAAGAGGAAGACAGCACTCTCACTAAACAAATGAAACGCGTAATGAGAGAAGACCTGCTAATGCAGGTAAGATATACAGAGGAAATGAAGAATATGCTCAACATATCCAGTTTTGTGGATCCCAGGTTCAAGGGAAACTTTGCTGAGAATCTGGATGACACAGTCAAGGCATGCAGTGATGAAGCACCAACACTTGCAGCACAGGAATCTCCAGAGCCAGACACAAGACAGCCTCCAGCAGTGACCACTCAGAGCACCTCTTCCACCAACACCACAAACAAAAGGAAAGAGAAGAGCCTGTCTGGGTTGTTAAAAGCAAATCACCACAACAAGGAAGAACAGGTCAGCAGCAGCATCAGGAAGTGCAGTGTCATCCACCGAAAAACTTGATTCTGAGGGTTAAACTGTACTTGTCCCTTCCTGCAATCAGTGCAGATGCTGACCCACTGGATTGGTGGAAAGCACATGTGGAAGAAATGTTTCGAAAGTGGCCATAAAGTATCTGTGTATTCCTGCGACAAGTGTGCCTTCAGAAAGGGTGTTCAGTGCAAGTGGCCAAATCCTCTCTCCTCAGCGGTCAAGACTGAGCATTGAAAATGTGAACATGCTCACATTTCTGCACTATAATATGAACGGAAAGGACTTGAAATAAGTGTGCTGTTTGTGAAAAGGGCCCTGATGTAGATGGGTTCTGCAGCCTTTGACTCCTTGTTCTGTTAAAAAGGTAAATACATCATAGCTAGCTTGTATTTAATTCCAGAGATATGGACCTAGAGTATAATTAATGTTTCAAAAGGCAGCTGTAGGGGAAACATACACTTTTCAATTATTTTGATATGTTTTAAACACTCGTTAAATCGTCGTTGAATGGGGCACCACCTCCAGAAGGAGGAACTTGACTGTATTCAGATTAATAACTAGGCATTAATTATTAATTTATCAATACAGTTATGATTCATGAATCAATCTCAATACCTTGGTCGTAAGTTCTCCATACATTGATTGCAACGGACAACGACTTGGTGATTATAATGAAGATTTATTTAATTAAGTAACACAGGGATATATGATGAATAAAAGAAAGTGGATAAACATAACATGTAACAGAGTAGCACTTGTTGGGATGAATATGAACACTGGAAGTACTTACCTTATAGTAGTGCGGGGTTAAGTGACTAATATACGGTTTGATCAAATGAATGTCTCTAGATTGTTAATTACATCAACTCTGATCAGGGCACGGTGGCTGTGTTGCGTGGAAGCTTGCCTTTGGTGCGCAGCGGACGTATTCTCTGGGACCTTGATCGATCGCGGGGCTCCTGGCTGGAAACTCGATTTCAGCGGGACGGTGCCGACTGGAAGTGGGCTCGGCAGACTCTGGATGCGGCGATAAGTCAGAACTGGTCCAATGTCTGGATTTTGGGGCTGCTGCACGGTGGGGATCCTCGTTTCAGCAACAAAAATCAAAACACCGCTTCCGAATATTTCTGCTTGGAAAGCGGGTAGCTCTGAGTCTGATGAGTTGGTCAGATCTTTCTTCTGATAATGTTATAACCTAGTCTTGCTGGATCCGTATAACGTCAAAATTATTATCAAGAAAAACGTTGAGCAGCTTGTTTCTAGGTTTAAGACGTGGTTAACTTCTGAGTGGTTGAAGTAAAAATTTAAAGTACAAAAGAAATAACTAGAGTAACGGAGTAACTGAAAGGGGAAAAACGGGCTGACGGAGACAAAGACAAAAGGGACAGAAAAATAAAGCGTCCCAAGACGAAAGAAAAAGAATAAGGGGGGAAGAGTTAAGAGAGCTAAGAGTTAAGAATTAAGAGAGCGATCTCTGCGATTTATGACACCTGTTATCTGATACCACTCTAAGGGACGTCAGATGGTTAAGAATTACTGTTTGCCAGTCGTTGAGTCAAAGGGGGCTCCATCCTGAATGGGTCCTCTGACAATCCACATACAAGTGCGGACTGTGCAAACTGGAAAAGGTGCTGAGTTCTTACCCCCACTCATTCCACACGTTGGGGGGGGGGGGGGTGTTAAGATTGTTACTGTTGCTCTCCTACACAGCTTTATTGTTAAAGTCAAAAGCCAGCTTTCACCATGTTTGCAAGTTCTCTTCTCATGTCCAAAAGAAATGTAGAAAAAAATAACAAACTGAATGCAAAATAATTTTGTAATATAGTTGATCAGAATAGCCATGCAGACACAGTCCTGCAGCCTTTCACACAATTTGTATTTTTCTAAAGGGAAAACATAGATGTTTACGGAGCAGTTTTGTTTTAAAGGGAAACACATAGCTAATATGACGCTTCTATTTATTTTCAAACAGACAAAGACACTGCATTTGTTACTCTCCCTTTATTACAAAAGGTGAGTTAGAATTTTTGCTTATCTTTATTTATTGTTTTGTACTGTGTTGTTTGAGTACTGTTATTTCTGTCAATAAATAGCACATTAAGAACATATTCATGTGATTTTTCACAGTAGTATTAGTAGTGTTGTGAAATTACTGTTTAATAATCGTGATAATTGTGAAACCGTGATTATTCCTCAGACTATACTCCTTATCTGTCAGATCTCCTCCACATTGCCACCTCCTCCCGCTCCCTCAGATCCTCCTCCTCCATCCACCTCACTGTGCCCTCTGCCCGCCTCAGCACCATGGGGAGCAGAGCCTTCAGCCACTCTGCTCCCAAACTCTGGAACTCACTCCCACCGGACATCCGTAACATCGACTCTCTCCCCCTGTTCAAATCCAGACTCAAAACTCATCTGTTCAGATACGCATACTCCATTTGATTGCACTGCTCCACCTTCTACTATTTGATTTATTCTATTGTCTTGCTCTTATCTGTATTGTTTTTGTTTGTTTTGCTCTGTTCTATGTACAGTGTCCTTGAGTGTTTTGAAAGGCGCTTATAAATAAAATGTATTATTATTATTATAATTGTACAATGAAAATCTATAATCGCATCCCTACACAGGAACACTATGTCGCAACCTACATGCCGATATACTGAGGAGGGTTTTTTTTTTTACACTGGGACACTATACAACACTGGAACGGCCAATGGTAGAGGGAGCAAGGACAATCTATTAATCATATTATGCATCTAGTATGTGTGTTAATGTAACCAGATCATCATGTGTGCTGTGCAAGCTAGAAACTAGAAGTCTAAGGCTTGTTTTACTGAGGTTCACGAGGATTTCCCTACTGTTGTTGCAATAAGGATCCCTGTTTGGAAAAGGTACGAATGCAGTAAAAAAAGTTAAAACGACAGGGTTATAGTATTGAAGGGTACCTGCTGATGAGGTGTAACCTGTGTAGCAACATCAACATTGTGGTCTGTGACAAAGGGAGGGGGGGGGATGCAGTGTCAGTTTCATTGAAACTGTGTGTTGAAGTAACATAATGCTGGAGGGAAAAGCTAGAACTGCTAGACAAACCCTAATGGGTTAATACTGTATGATTTGAAGTGATACAATGTTTAAGTCAAGTTATCAGCGATTTATGTTAAAGATATAAATTGTATAAGCTCACCTATTATGTTATGTAATCAGGAAAGAGCACACAGGCTGATGACTAAGGTTCCTTTGAACACAAAGACTAGGTCAGTGAATGTAATTCACTGGAATGTTAAAAATTGTCCAGTCAGCAAATATTGTCAAGCCAGATGAACACGTACAAAACGAAATCATGACCGTCATCCAGGTGTTCAGGCTAACAAGCAGTGGGAGAGACTGTTTTGATGAAGCTGGTTAAGATGAAAGTGTCGGTGTTGGCACCATGTCCCGGAACTCGGACAACGGGCCTGGCTAATGAGGGCCAAGGGAGCTTGTTTTGACGAGGATGTCAAAACAAAAATTAATTAAGTCAAAGGCAGTGGTCTTTACGAGCCTGGGAAAGAAAAGGACTTTCCACCTGTCGTTAGGGGGGTGGAACCAAAGGTGAAAAAATTAAACAAGTGTCAGTCAGACAGGGGCGTGCAAAAAGGTCCAATAATCTTATGAACAAACACACAGTTTGCCCGGGTTAGAGAGCCCTTCTGATGCGCTTTGTGTGCATTTTGAACAACTCTCCTTTTTTTGCTGGCATTAAAAGTTTTTGTTGTTTATTCTCTGACTCCTGGTTGAGACTTCAGTTGAAAGTTGTTAAAGGTTTTGAGCAAATTGGACACGGTTAAATTAGATTTTTGGTCCAGAGGCCTGGGACTTCAGTCCTGAACAGGACACAACATTAGCAGATTTTCAATACTGCATCCAGGCCAAAATGCGGCAATGGAATATATAGCTTTATTTACTTATTATATGTCTGTGTATATGCATTTTGTATCACTCTCTGGATATTAATTCAAAATCTATGAATTACCTAATTAACATGTGTCAGGCTGTTGGACTCTCATCTGTTTCCTTCGGGTTCAGTGGCTTTCCTGTAGGTCAGTGGTTTGCATGACTGTTTCTGTCTTCGCATGCTGTAGCTGCACGCTGCAGATGAAGCCATGACAGATGACCTTGAATAAAATGTAATAATTAGTGTATTACTGAAATTATTACAATGTAATTAATTCAGAGTATCCTTCATAACCTTTAACCCTCATCACACCTGTTCATCGAACTTTTTTGATTGTTCGGGGCAATAACATTCAGAATATAGGGAGAAAGACCCAACTGGAAAATTGGTGGTAAGGTGTATGTAAGTGCTACTCAAGTGGAGATTTCTGGCTCATGATGACTATGAGGTTAAAAAAAACAGCTAATTTTGGGAAAATTAACTTTAAAGACATTTTGTAAAATTCTGTAAATCTTTCCTTCCACCACTTAGAGACTCAGACAGAGACTGGTACATCCCAAGGACTGTGAACCACACACCCCGAAAAGCAATCTGGTGTATGGAGTCCAATGCAACGAGAAACGCAAGGACCTCTACATTGGTAAAACCAAACGACCGTTACATAAAAGCATGGCCCAACACAGGAGGGCTAACTCCTCAGGCCTAGACTCTGCTCTCTATTTAGAAATCTCAATCCTTTGAGGACAACAATATATCTTGGACATAGAGGAGAGATGGTTTGAAAGAGGAGAAAATTAAGCCATATGTGAAATTAGAAAAGACATCTCTCAACAGAGGAGGACTGCGACACACCTATCTTCAATTTACAAAGCTGCCCTTTCATATCTTCTAAGGAGATTCAACAACTTACATCCCATCCTGTCATACAGCGACGCGAGCGAAACGGACGCGAAACGACGGCGAAATGTTGCGCAAAGGTGTCCTGATATGCAGCGTGACGATTTTGTCGTGAGTGATTCAATCAAATGATCCAGGGACGAAGAGAAAGTGTGTTCATTTCAAGCAGAAGTGTCTAGGGGCGGGACGCCGCCGCGAAAAGTCGTCCAAATAGAGACAGGGCGAGTGATTTTTAAGGGTTCTAATTACTTGTTATCGCTCGCTCGCTCGCGTCGCTGTATGTCAGGATGGGGTGTTAGCCTTCAAGAACAACAGCCATTCACAAATGGCCTCATGTGACTCCAACCATTGTCGCTACAGCACATCAGAGCAATAAAGAAAGAGCAGAAAGACTGGAGATTAACTGAAGTTAACTGTCAGATTCAACAACCCGGTCGAGCTTCACAGTTGTTACAGGAAATATGCCCGTTTATTATCGGCATTAAACACACGGTGATGAGGTGACTGACTGAGCCGAGAGGCTGTAGAGGGGGAGGAGGGCGTGGAGCGGGGGGGGGGGACTCTGATATGACTACCATGGATCTGTATTGCTCCGTGACGGACTGACCGCCGGTGGGGTCGTTCAAACAGAGCGGGGCTACGGCAGCACGCGCAAACGACTTCCTGTATATGGCCCTTCAAATTAAAAGCTCCATAACCTTCCACAGCTGAAACGATGTCACAACTTATTTTTGTCACATTGAAATGAAATATTTTTCTGTTCATTTCTAGTGTAGCATCTCATTACAGGAGTAATGTTATTATTTGATTTGATTGTGAGGGTATATTTGTCTCCTGTTCAAGAATAAATCAGGGTTTCCACGGTCCTGGAAAACCTGGAAAATGATTGACAGTTTTTCCAGTCATGGAAAACATATGGAAATGAAAAAAAA
>JBCAUF010018519.1:0-10193 GCA_038406115.1 Haemulon aurolineatum | reverse complement strand
ATTGTGTGATATCAAAGTCGTCTCTGATGCTATCAAAAATTATCCTTATTTCGTTTTTGCCGCCAAAATGTGTAAACATAAATTGTAACGTAGCAACGTTTCTTATTATTGACAAACAATCTCAAGACGCTTGTGTTGAAGCAACTTTATTAAACAACTGAACAGCATCCATCCATCTAAATGTCAACACCATTAGGCCAAAAACATAAACTGGTTTCAATTTTTTATCTGAATTATTTAGTTGATGATAAGAAATCACGTATTTGACATTAAACTGTCATGTCTGTCTGTCGGGTTCATCCGTCCATACGTCCAGGGTCCAGGGTCAGGTCTCTGGTCAGGTCAGTGCAGAGCCGGCCGGCACAGATTCAGCCGTACAATGTCCGTGGTGTCGTAAATCCGCCCGCATGCGCAGAGAAGTGCTCCCTGTGGAAAAACAGCGTTTTAAACATGAATCTACGACAAAGTCAGTGTTTTTTTGTTTCTATTAATATCTATTTTTGCTCGCGGTCATGTATATATGTTTTTTTCTGTCCTGCTGTCACGTTAAAGCGTGGATTTGACCATGTCCCCATTCATTTAGATAGGGGTCTGGTCTCCTTGGTCTCCTTCGAGGCGTTGACAATATGGCCGCCGAGTGACACAGACAAGTCAGATTTTCACCAATCAAATAAACTCCTCTCCTCACCTTTAAAGGATAAGTTTAGTTTTTTTCAACCTGGACTTTATTTCCAGCATGGGGTACGTAGATATACTTACCCGTAAAAGTTTGGTGTAACTTGGAGTCCTTTGGACGCTTTTAGATCCACATGAGATCGGCGTTTATCGATATAATGCGAGCAACTGGGGCATCACCAATACCTCTAAATAATGCACCAACGAAGGAAGAGCCAAGTCTAAACCATGGTGTCTTCCCAGTAGTTTAGTCAATCACAATGATTCATGTTGACATGTAATTTGCATATTATATGTCCTATTCTCTGAATGTTTTGTGAATTCTTCATCCTTCTCTAGGCGGTGGAATATAGAGGCTGGCTGAGTTTTTCCAAACAGATAAGGTCCTTGATCAAGTGTATTTTTTAATGATCCAAGAATATTAAATGATAAAAAGTACGTTGTAGTCTGTCTTCTCAAACAACGAACATATTTTTCCTGACAATATAAAGTAGATGTATGTTTGCCTGTCCTGTTAAACACCTACACTTTTTTTCAGAATCACTCGGTAGTCCATTATCTGAGCAGAAACTACATATATGTATCAGAGCTGTTTGACAAACATTCCCAATGAAACTCGCCAAAGGCACAAATCAGTATTGAGTGTTTGAAGTTCAGCGCAAAACATGAACAGAGTTTAACATATGAACTAAAAGCACAAATCAACCCCGTTTCTGTTTTATTAACTGCTATAACTACCCAAAACTGCTGACAGCACCATTAGTCAGCACTGTCTAAGATGCAGTCATGAAACTTCACAGGTGTGTAGTCCGGGTGATTGATTTACTGTCGTGACTTGAACCTGAAATTTGGATTATATTGAGTTCATAGTGGCTCTGATAGATATAGTGCCTACTCAGATTCTATACTGCTGAATGATTCTGAAAATGTGTGCTTTACAACAATGCAAGTGTGTGGGTGTTAAACATAAATCCACTTTATATGCAACATAATTAACAGACAGGTTGTAAAAAGGCCTTGGTCATTACAAGTGTACAAATTAATATTGCCTCATACAAAATGCATTTTAGGCTCTGCCCCTATTTTTTCTTATGCCCTGATAGGTGGGGCGCAAGATTTAACAATACTGCAAGTTGATAAAGGGGAATAATAGTGCACTAAAGCTGACTGTACTCAGAAAGGGGGTGAACAGGAGGAGAGTGATGTGGGCACATTTAGATATCAATTTTCTCTCGCTCATGTATTTGATGTTGTTGAATTCCTACTTTTCTTCTGCTGTGTCCCCACCTCTTTATTTCTCCACCTGCTGGCTACAGGGACAGTTTCATCTAAATGGGATGCACAAGGCTGGAGATGTGGTGCTAGGTGGATTGTTTCAGATCCACTTCTTTTCTTTCTTTCCTGATCTGTCTTTTACCTCAGAGCCACAACAGCCTACCTGCAATGGGTGAGTACTGTTAACAAAAATCTGTAGTTGTGCAATTTATTTGTCGGCACTATTTGCTGTCTTTTACAGTTGTGGAATTTCTTGTCTTAGTTTTGATGTTGTAGGATTCAGGCGGGCCCAGACCATGGCCTTTGCTATTGATGAGATCAACAGAAACTCCAACCTGCTACCTAATGTGACTCTGGGATACAGTCTTTATGACAACTGTCTCAAACTAGGGATTGGATTCCGAGCAGCATTATCATTAGTCAGTGGTCAAGATGAGCAGTTTATATTAGAGGAGACCTGTGTAGGAACACCTCCAGTCTTGGGGATCGTGGGTGATTCAGCTTCTTCACATTCTATTGCCATCTCCACTGTCTTAGGTTTGTACAGAGTACCTATGGTAAGTTTTTCACCTTGCCATCATTCAGTCTTTTGGATCAAATGTAATCAACCTTAAAAAGTTTAAAGAGCAATAAATATGTTTAGGATGTACAGTCTGTGTCTTTCACAGGTGAGTTACTTTGCCACATGTTCATGTCTGAGTGACCGGCAAAAGTATCCAGCCTTCTTTAGGACCATTCCAAGTGATGCTTTCCAGGTGACCATCAATCAACAAAATGAAAATGCATTTAAGAGAGCAACTGCTGTAAAACATTCATAAAACATTACATAAAAACTATATTTCTTCTGTGTAATGCCAGTCACATTGTTTGTGTCACTGATGATGTTGCCTTGTCTCAGATAACACAGCTGATATCTTACAGTTCTTGGCAGGCTATCAGTGAAAGATTGTTTCAGTTGGTACTCTAATCCCTTTTCTCTGTATTCACTTAGGTTCGAGCTATGATTCAGATTCTAAAACGCTTCGGCTGGACTTGGGCAGGTCTACTGATTAGTAATGATGACTATGGACTCCATGCTGCCCGATCCTTCCAATCTGACTTTGTTCAGTCTGGTGGAGGCTGTCTGGCCTACTTAGAGGTCTTGCCTTGGGGCAATGAACAAGATGAACTCAGGAGGATTGTGGATGTGATGAAAAAATCCACAGCTCGTGTTGTCATTGTGTTTGCACATGAGAGTCACACGATTAACCTCATGGAAGAGGTTGGGCTTGAAATACAACTTAATAACTTAATACTTATAGCTTAATGTAGTTATATAACTTATGGTTTTATTGGTCAAAATGAAAAAGACAAGTTACATTAATATTTTGGTCTATGACAGATACATTTAATCGAATATCTTGCACCTGTTATCTGTTAAAAGCCCTGTTAGCAGGGCTTTAAAATAAGGTTATCTCCAAAAAACAGAATACGACATAAGTTTTGGGATATGATGATATACTGTACATATATTTGCTCATCATACTGTGTAAAACATAAGACTGCATTCATATGTAATTGAGAAAGACAAGAGTATGCTGTGTATGGTTCAGAACACAGACAGTACTTATCTTGAATAATCTACAGGTGGTGAGGCAGAATGTGACAAGTCTACAGTGGATTGCCAGTGAAGCTTGGACATCAGCTACTGCACTCCAGACTTCCCACTTTATGCCATACCTGGCAGGCACACTGGGCATTGCCATTCGTCGAGGGGAAATACCAGGGCTCGGAGAATTCCTTGTACAAATACGTCCTGACCAACATCACAACAACAATGATTATGGAAATAACATGGTGAGAGTGTAATCTGATCTTGCAATTGCAAAAACAGTATATTCTCATTGTTTATAGCACACTGCTTTGAATATATTTCAGGTAAACCAATTTTGGGAATATACATTTCAGTGTAGATTTGCACCACCTCCAGCAGGTTGGGTAGATGCTGGAGGAGCATTATGCACTGGGGAGGAAGTACTAGAGGATGTGGAGACTGAGTACTTGGACATTTCCGACCTCAGGCCAGAGTATAATATTTACAAGGCTGTGTATGCTCTGGCTTATGCCCTTGATAACATGCTGCAGTGTGAGCCAGGGAGAGGGCCTTTCAGTGGGCGCAGCTGTGGCAATTTGAAAGGACTGGAGCCGTGGCAGGTGTGATATCAGTTTACACGCAACGCACGTTATTATGCCTAGATCAAATGCTTTACATTATCTCTTATAGAGGAGCACTTCGTGTATAGGATTCAATGTAAGGATAAGGAAGGGATTTTCCATAGTCCTGGGTGATTGCAATTGAAGGTTTTATCATGGATCAATAATGTTATCAATAATGTGACTCCAAAGGAAATCCTTTGTTGGTTCTTTTTAAAGTCTTCGTACTGTGTGTCGGACTGCTGTGTTCACCTTGGTTATTTATACTTTTTCTGTCTTTTTTGGTTTTCCTCTATCTCTTATTCTGATATTAATACTGTAGCTTGTGTATTACTTGGAGAAGGTCAACTTCATCACATCATTTGGTGATCAAGTGTCATTTGATGAGAACGGTGATGCCTTACCAGTATATGATGTTATGAACTGGCTGTGGCTCCCTGATGGAAGAGCTGAAGTTCAGACTGTGGGTGAGGTTAAGAGTTCAGACTACAAAGGTGATGAACTCAAAATTGATGAAGACAAAATCTTCTGGAAGTTTGAAACACGAAAGGTTACTTTAACATTTGTGACACCTAAGTATAGTACATAGTATTGCTAAATAACAGTTAGACAGACATTTATTTGGCCAATAGATAACCATAGCAGTGTAAAGTGAGGTGGAATAAAAGACAGGTATTTTTCTCCATCTAGCCACCCACGTCAGTGTGCAGTGAGAGCTGTCCTCCAGGTACCCGGATGGCCAGAAAGAAAGGGAAACCTGTGTGCTGTTTTGACTGCATCCCTTGTTCTGAGGGAGAGTTCAGCAATAAGACTGGTATGCATTCAGTTATAAGCAATGCAGTGTGTAGATGAAATATAAAGATATAACTCAAGACTTTTCCCTGTTTCATAGACTCCATGGAGTGCACGATTTGTCCAGAGGACTTTTGGTCCAGTCCCCAGGGAGACCACTGTGTACTCAAGAAAACAGAGTTCCTCTCCTACCATGAGCCTCTGGGTATCTGCTTGACAGCTGTCTCATTGTTGGGCACATGTGTCTGTGCTGTTGTCCTGGGGATCTTTATCTATCATCGCAGAACACCTATAGTTCGGGCCAACAATTCAGAACTGAGTTTCCTTCTCTTGGTGTCACTTAAGTTATGTTTCTTGTGCTCACTGCTGTTTATTGGTCGTCCCAGGCTGTGGACATGCCAGCTGAGACATGCAGCGTTTGGGATCAGCTTTGTGCTGTCTGTTTCATGCATCCTGGTGAAAACCATGGTGGTTCTGGCTGTCTTCAAAGCCTCCAAGCCAGGAGGAGGAACCAGTCTAAAGTGGTTTGGTGCTATGCAGCAGAGAGGGACAGTTATTGTTCTTACTTCTATTCAGGCAGCAGTCTGTACTGTTTGGATTGTATCTGCGTCACCAACTCCTCATAAAAACACTCAATACAACAATGACAAAATCGTTTATGAGTGTGTAGTCGGGTCCACAGTTGGTTTTGCAGTGTTATTGGGCTATATTGCCTTACTGGCCATCCTCAGCTTTCTGATTGCATTCATTGCAAGAAATCTTCCAGATAGTTTCAATGAGGCCAAACTCATTAATTTCAGCATGCTGATCTTCTGTGCTGTGTGGGTGGCCTTTGTCCCTGCTTATATCAGCTCACCAGGCAAATATGCAGATGCAGTAGAGGTATTTGCCATCCTTGCCTCCAGTTTTGGTCTCTTAGTGGCACTGTTTGGACCCAAATGTTACATAATCCTGCTGAGACCAGAGAGGAACACAAAGAAAGCAATCATGGGTCGGGGCACTGAGACATAAAAACCTTAAAATAATAATTTGAAAGTGTAAGACGACAATGGAAAGAGTTAAATTCAAAATTAAAAGGTGGTGAAGTGGTGTGAGCAGGGTCAGAGAGATGACTATTATAGAAATGGCTTCAATTCATATCTTTAACTTGATGAAAGTGTACCAACATTTCTGCCATTTGGAGAATTCGTCATGCAAACATAGGAAAAAAATACGACTGATATGCAGGTAATTTTACTGACAGACTGTTCAATCAGTCTCCAACATAGAGAAGGATTGTTGTGGGGCTTTGCAGAGTCAGACGAGGTAGAGTGGTGAGAGACATGCCGGCAGACGGCTGCTGACAGTCAGGAAGCTGTACAGGAGAGGCACCGGGAGAGACAAGGTTTCTGGAGGAACAAATTAAACTAAGACTGCGCGCAGTCATGAACGGGCCCTCGCGTCCCCGCGCCATTCGAATTTCAATAGGTCCCTCGTGAGTCGTTGACTCTCGGCTCGGGCCCTAATAAACCTGATCTGAGGCCATTTACAAGCAGGAGGAGAGCACAGAGTTTATTTTGCCAACTTGAAATGCAACGCTATTTTATGTCATGAATGTACAAAGAGGAGAGGGAATAAGAAGACACTGGATGATCACAGAAAGAACAGGAGTCTCTGCTGAGTGATAAGTTCAGTTGACTTCAATGCCTTTGCAGCGCGCCAAAGAAATCTATGTTATACATAGGGCTGGGCGATATGGGAAAAGTCATATCACGCTAATTTTTTAATATCAGTCGATATCGATATATATTGCGATATATAACAAATCACTATTTTGTGAATTTTAAATGTTCCCTGTTACTCTTAATTGAGATTTGAAGATATCAGAAGATTAATTTTTAATTAAATATGTATTTTCAGTCAAAGCTGAACATGAGAACAGATAATAATAATATTGAACAGATAAACACAGAACAGGTATTTTAAATAGAACTCTGACAACTTTTCAGGCTTTTACTTTGAGGACAGCTGAAGATAGATAGGAAATGGGAGGCAGAGAGAGGGGGAGTGACCCGGAGGAAATGAACTCCTGCTGTGAGCCTATGTTCACAGGGCGGCTGCGCTAACCACTACGCCACCTGAAAAGGGGCCAGAAAATTCAGTGTTGTGGAGGTACTTTTTGAGGTCCGCCGCGAAGCAGAAGAGCGTGCACTGCAAATTACGCCGGGCACACGTCCCGACAAAGGCATGGAATACCACAAATGTCTTTTATCACGTCAAGCAGAGCCACCAGGTCAAGCACGGAGAATGCAAAATTTTACAGACACAGCCCAAAACAAGTGGCTATATGCAACAACGCCTGTGCAGCAGCAACAGAGGACCACAAAGTCTCTTTATCCAGCAGACTTTCCAGAATATAGCCACTTGTTTCGTCTTTGGTCGCTTCTTCCGCACTCACACATTTTTCCAATAAACGGCTGCAGCAGCAAAAACCAACCATCGACTGTATGTAAACAAACGTAATAGAAACAAACACGCCCACTAGCTGCTGGCGTGCTCTATTCCAGCCACGTCATTGGTTCAGCACGGCGCAACTCTCGTTGTCATTGGCTGTTTGTATTGTCTGTCAAAAGATGGACGAACGCAACCTATTGAAAAGTATATCGACCATGTTTCATATCGCTATCGAGAAAAAGTTATTGATCAATAGTTATTGCTATCGTTTTATCGCCCAGCCCTAAATTATACATTTTTTCAGCGTGAGAAGGACAATGTGTGGCATGACAAAACACTGCAAAGCATGAGTGTCACGCTCAATGCCTGAGACGTGAGAGCCTTAAGAATGGTTGCATTTTAATAGTCTTGAGGTTTTTTTAAGGGGGAAGGAAGAGGTGTGAACATGGCAAAAATGTACTGACTACAGCAACAGTGAGCATCAAATGAGAATTTTTTTTTTTCTAAACCTAAACCTTATTTCCAGCATGGGGCATGTAGATCTACTCACCAATAAAGGTTTGGTGTAACTTGGAGTCCTTTGGACGCTTTTAGATCCACATGCGATCAGCGTATATCCATATAACAAAAGCGATTGGGGCATCCACAATGTAGCCTCTAAATAAGGCATTATTTCATATGAATCGCCAGTACTTTTCCCCTGCGAGTTCAGCGTTGTCTTGTTGTTTACATCCGATAGCATCCGGCGCTGCTTATTTTCTTCCGGGTCTTAGGCCATTCTGCATTCATTCGGACTCTGAACTCAGAAAGATCGAACTCCTCTCCCTCAGGTAGTTAATAAACTGTCACGTTTTGGGTTTTCTTATCACAGTTTTGGTTGTTTCATGTCATGTTTTTGGTTTTATGTGTCACTTCCTGTTTTATTTTGTAGTCTTTGTCCTTGTGTGTCATGTCTTGCTTTTGTTTCCTGTCTTTGTTCAGTTTCCCTCCTGTTTAATCACCTGCACCTGTTCCCTTGTGTCTCACCTGTGTCTCGTCTCCTCGTTTATGTTCTTGTATTTAAGTCTTGCTTTTGAGTTCAGTCCTTGTCGGTTTTGTCTTGATGTCGTGCCATGTGTAGTCACCTTAGTTTTTGTAACTCATAGTCATAGTTTCAAGTTTTTTCCCTTGCCACAGTTTAAATAAACCTCCTTTTTTTTCACTGGATACCTGCCTTGTTCCTGCGTTTGGGTCCTCTTCCACGCTCTTTCGCAAACCCTGACATAAACTTCCCAAGCAGTGCTTTTTGATGCTTGAAAGACATTCAAACAACCATCACCTATTGTAGCCGCCCACGTTTACATCACTTTTTAAAGTTTTATTATTTTTTCACGTGAGAAAGTAACAGTTTAGATCCATAATGTGCGGTAAGTTTATCCAAATGACACCTGTTTGGAAATTTGTTTAGACGTTTTCGGCGAAGTGAAGAGCCACCTGTGGGACCAGCCCTCTGGGAGGAGCGGGGCGTCTCAGAGGCAGCAGTCCGCCACAATGTGGCAGCTATGTTAGTTTGAAATAAAAGAGAAGCTTCAAGTTTGTAGTGGACAGAAGAGCAGTGCTGCCACGGGAGCTCTGTATGTACAAAAATCACCACATTTTAATAAATGTTTTAAAATAATAATACATTTTATTTAAGCGCTTTTCCAAAAGCTCAGACACTTTACATTAGAAAAATGAGCAGGTTATATTTTTTTCATTTCGTTACATTTTATTGAAATGCACAACAGCTTGACTAGTAAGTACAGTAGCCTATGTAGCCCATAGACATATATACATGTAGCCTACCAGATAATCAGCTGAGAATATCAGGTATGTTATCCAGCGCGTTAGATTGTGGGATATAGTACACAATGTAGACCGGTCAGATGCATACTGGAGATTTTTTCCGAATCAGTACGACATCCATATTCAGACTTTGAATTTAAAATATATTGTCCATGCTTAAATCATATGTTTGTGAATACTGAAACATTCATGGTAAATTATTTTATTTTTATTTTTTATTTTTAAAATAAAACGTATTATTGCTGTCATTGAGTTGGCCTTATTCTCTGTAAATACAAAAATTAGTGCTGGGCATAGATTTTTTTTAAAATCTAGATTAATCTCACTGCAATCTTGGCGTTTACCTAGATTAATCTAGATAAAAATGGCTCATTTGAATTCTGAAGGCATTCAAAATAAGTGTGCTACTTAAATAATGACCACAAGTAAGTCCTTGAGAACGGGTTTCTCAGGCCAGCCGGTCCATTAGACAGAAATAAATAACTTCCCAACAGCAGTCATGTCAGCTGACGTTTGATGTGATTGACACGCGCGTGAAGAGTTAAATCTTCAAGTTTCTTTAGAATCCTATGGGCGCTGCCATGACAGCGGTGTAAACACAGCTGATCCAGTGCCAGCTGATCGAAACAAAAACACAAATGAGCCGAACGCAGCACTGCTGTTCCCTTCAAAAATATATACTTATCCATGCTATCCATAGCTAAAAGCAAGTGTTTACCGCGACGATGACAGCTGCTGAAACCATGTGTAGCAGGATTTATGCTTTGCCCTGTTTTTCCCTTCGCTCTGTTTTACATATCGTTTCGTTCGTCACTTCCGCCATGCACAGTATAAAAGCGATAGTCCTCCTAGCTTCTTCCTCTACGCTCCCGTTGTCGCCTCACTTCCGGGTCAGAGGTTGTGTGCCTGACAGGTTGACTCTTAGGCCCAGTTCCAATCCGCCCCCTAAAGACTCAAGCCCTGAACCCTCACAGACTTAAGTGACGTCAGCTGTAAGGGGC
>JBCAUF010018474.1:0-10201 GCA_038406115.1 Haemulon aurolineatum | reverse complement strand
AGCTTTTGTTAACCACAGACCTTATTTGAGGCATTTTACCGAAATCCCATTCAAAAAACGTATTGACTTTTAGGCGAGGGAACCGGATGTGTTGCATAGACCTATCAAAAAAACGGCGGAACATTTTAATCCGTTTTGTTTTTACGGCCGGTGCGCAAAGTCGTAACACCGCCAGCCTGCCAAAACCGGATGAGATGGCGTGCCTAAAAGCTCCACTGAAGGTGGCCGAAACTGTTCTCGTCTGCCCGGCGCGCAGTGCGCACACGTCACAGGACCTCACAGGCAGCTTTCCGCTGTTCAGGGACATTTTAATACAATAAATAATCACAACAACCACTATTCAATGCAACGATCTTAATCAGCACGTACATTTATTATTGCGCCCCGTCACAGTTCAAAGACGGTTGTCGCGCGTCATTGGACACTCTACGTGACTGAATGAATTTGAATGAGTGACAGCTGAAACCGTCTCTCCCGGAAGAAGTTGGGCGTCTGACGCCGCTTCCGTCTCCGTGGTGACAGCAGCATAGATGGCGTAACGTTACATCCTTAGCGTATCCAGATAAAACAAGCAAGCATCATTATTAGATTGAGGAAATTTTTCTGTTTTGGAAAATGAAGTCTCTAAATAGAGAGCGTTCTTGAGACTGTCAGCCCGATTTTGTATTTTTCATTCTTTTTCATTTATATTCAAACAACTGCAGAAACCCTGATGATGTAATACACCAGCGTACACCCCCCTTCTCTTTTTTGAGAGATTTTGTATTTATTTATTTTTTCCTCATATTTTTTTGTTTTGTTATGTCTTATGTTTTTGTTTTGCAACTGTGTGAGTGTGTGTATGAATGCCACATGTGAGACGTATCTGGGCGTGTATGCGTGCGTGCGTGTGTGTGTGTATTGGTGAGAGAGGTATGGTTGGACGTATGTACATTGCAGTGCTATGCAGCAAACTTATCACTCATTTTGCCTTGTCTTACTATGATGTTGAAAATGAATTAAAAAATAAAAAAAGGAAAAACTACCCCCAGTGGACATTTTGGTCACCAATACCCTAAGATCAAACGTTGAACTGTGTGAAATTTAAAGTGCCATCTGTGTCATGATTCTGGTTTTAGCTGAAAAACAACTTTTTGTCAGATAAAATGTCTTAAAACTACAAACACAATAACACAGCCCAGGCCTACTTAGAGCTTTAGGATGCCATAACATTACTTTTCTCTGTTTGTGTAGGCGCAGTAGCAGCCCCTAAAATGCCATCCCTCCAGACATTCCTCGATTACAGGAGGAAGAAGTCAGATGAAAGACTAAATTTCTCTTGCCAGAAGAGAAGCATGAAGAACAAGGAACAGAAAAAAGTACAGGTAGGTAATGTGACGGAGGTGAGGGTGAGGTAACTTGGCCTATTGGAAGCATAGAAATGATGTTGTTGTGATAACAGGTTTAACTGGGTAAAATAGATGGTAGTCGTTAAGGATTAACCTTTGAAATTTACTTGCATTATGTCACATTTGGATACATTCATTTTGCTGTTTTTATTTAGGCTTGCGTTAGTTGTTAATTGTTTTCTGCATTCCTGATTTGATACATGCTGAGGACGGCTGTGAGCTGAAACGCGTCCGCTTGTTCATGACTGCTGCTCTGCTATGAATAATAAAAAAAAAAAAAACAAGTATTGACTGATCGGAGAGTGCTGTCAAATTTTTGCAACTGCTCTGTCAGATTTGTACTGATCTGACAGAGCAGTTGTTTGTTTAACTTATTAGAATCCATACATTTAAACTAAACACTCGATAATTAAAATTAATTTAATAATACAAATGCTGAATCATGCCTTAAATCCACTCCTGCTTTCTGTTGTAGTGTTAAATGATTTGAGCTAATGGCATCATCTCAATTATTCATGGTCACTAATGTAGACTGAAGAGAGATCAAAAGGCAGAAAACAAACTGTACTCATAAAAAACAGGCTCCTTTTTATTTTATGTTGGCATGAGTGATAAACTACTTTAACCACAGATGGTCTTCCTCACCTTGCTGGGGAATTCATGATGAAAGCGAGACATTTGTATCTGAAATTTTGTTGACGAATGTGGTTCACCCTAAAACATCTTGGTCACGATCAACACACTGTTAACAAGATGGCCAATAACATGTTTGGGTTTAAGGAGTTGTTGCATTCAAATTAACATCAAATCAATTTGGTTATCCACATATGAAGAACTGGGCTCTGGTGTATTTCTAGCTGATGATCTAATTAGGAGATGATGGCATGACATCAAAACTGACCATAAATACAAGTATATGTTCATTTATTTACCTTGACCTGTGATGGTTGAGATGATCTACATAAAATGAAAGCAGAGGATTTTGCAGCTTTGTAAAAATGATTTGATTTAATTAGTTTGTGACATTTGTTTCTGCAGTGAATTGCTCTACAGTGCATAGCCATTTTGGCAGTGTTTCTGATATATGCGTTTTATTCCGACTGTTGTCTGTTTGCTACTCAGAGGAGTCACTGTAGTGACTTTTATGTGCATTTATGCATGCATGTTGTATAGTGTGGTTGTTTCTGAACATGTTCTGTGAGGAAATGCATCACAGGTTCATTGTTCATACATTGTTACTACTTGATGTTCAAAGTGTGGTTTTATGTACCAAGTGGATCATACCATTTTTTTTTTTTTCCTTTGGACAGATAAATATTGGAGTCATGCGCCTCCAGAATGACATCCTGAAATCTGTCAGAGGGAAAAGTCTTCCTCTAGTCGTTGAGCCAGACACTGATGCCGCTGCTCTACATCTACTGGCAGTCAAGAAGATGACCGCCTTCAATCGTGATTATGAGGATGGTCCCTATGTCCTCATTTACCCTGACAGAACCGAAGTCAACAACATTCCAGGGACTTCAAAGCCATTCACTCTGAGAGAGTATAGAGCTGAAATAGGAAAACCATACAACCGGATTACTCTCTTTATATGTCTTCAAACAGATTATGACAAATGTAAGTGCTTAGATGTCTCAGGCAAAACAGATTTGATTTGTTTGACTTTAGGCTGATCACCATCAAAATGTTAATCACCAGCTGTTTTCCCACAGATCAACAAGATCAACAAGATGCATCGGACACAGATGGCGAAGTCCATGTGAAAAAACAAACTGAGCTTGCTGACACATTGGTAGGTGTGAGTACTTGTTACAAGTACAATACTAAGTATCTGTAAGAGAGATGATGTGATATAATTTGATATGAGATGTTCATGAATATACAGCTGGCTTCAACGTTTCAACATGAGGGGAAACAAACAGCCCAGTTGATGACTGCTCTCTGGTTTTGTTCAAAGCAAATTTACAGGGATGTCTGATTCTCCACTCTGGAGCAGACTAAACTTTTACTGTGCGACACCTTTCTTTGTTTTCCTGCCTTCTCTTGCAGGAAAAACAAAATCTATAGGGGTCCAAATAACTCGGTGGCTAAAATTGGTAGACCTCACCCAGTCAGTGATTTTAAAAGATTTGGCTGGACAGTATAAAAGTCAAAACCCTGTGTGAATACTGAAGAAGAAAAGTTCCTTCAGGTCCAAGATTGTGGCTGGTTCAAGTGAGTTTATTCACTGCTCAGTGGAGACAGAAGTACATACAGCAGGGCAGCGGAGTTCTGTCTGCTGATCAACTTACTAAACTTACTAAAACATCAAAGTAAGTCTTGGAAGACAAGAGGGTGTGGGGTTGACCTAGAGGTGTGACTAAATAACAAAAGGTCAGACAGAGCTCAGGAGGTTACAGACAGATGAATCGACAACCTATCACTGTTGCCCAATTCCTTTGATATCCTGCTGTCTGCATCGTGGTTAATGGTGAATATGCAAAAGTAGGAGAGTGAGAGACAGCACTCTAAGGCTGTCTCCAACTAGAGTGGTGATAGAATATACATCCTGGAATCTGTTACTCAATGTGGCATGGCAAATTTAATTATAGATGACTGAAAACTAACTTCGGAGAGTGTGTCAGGATGCATGTTGGACAGGTTCATGTAAAATATTATAGGAGAAACTTTTCTTCTAAAATACTGAACGGCAAATAACATGCAAGATTTACAGATCATAAAAGGGAAGTAATGTGACTGGTCACAGAATTAATTATTTCTTCCTGTGTTATTTTCCTGCTTTTTTTTCAGCCCTGGGAACCTCAGCATAAAAGTACGCCCAAAAACACTGGAGATAAAATAAGGTAACATCATTCTTGACAACTTGTATTATAAACCTTTGAAAAATACACTGTTGAGTTACTCTTCTCTACTATCAGGTGGATCCACCTACACACCTAGGCCATGATATCCCAAACACGGGTTAATGCATGGAACATTGCCACTTTTCTACAACACTAGCAAATTATGAATCTTTCACTTGAATCTAATGCATTTATTGCAGTGGATTAGCAAAATCTTTGAATGTCATCCAATGCAAATATTCATGCATTAATTATTTTATTTCTGTTTTTGTTTCCAAGCTGCTCCTCTGGGGCATCAGATCAGGGTGTAATGGATGAGGTAGGGTAGTTGTGCCAATTTCCTTTATCGCAATGTAAAAATTCCACATTTTAGTACTGCTAAGAAATTTGACTGTTTAATATATTGTTGTGATGTACAAAGCACAGCTTTTAAACTGCATGTAATATTGGGATGTCCTCACATTTATGCTAAAATGTTAATCTCTAATCAGATATTTATTTCGGACGCTGATGACCCTGAGGAGGGAACCTCTGGAGGAAGAGGGAAGACTGCTTCAAGGTAGTGAGTTGAGCCTTCGGTCTTTTTCATATTATTACACATGGCAGATGCTTTAAATTAATGATTAATGATTAGTGTTGCAGATGCAGCCCTTGCCACTACAGCAGCTGTGAAGGCCACACAGAACACATTGTACAGGTAATGTTTATTTTAGGGTTTAACAGTTTTTCAACACACTTTCATGTCCCTGTCACCATGCAAGATTCAAGGTGCAGATAAGTGTTGTAACATTGTTTTCATAACATTTGTTACTTGCAGCACGTACACACAGCTCTATGCTCCTATTGTAATCGAGGATGATGAGGACGAGAGTCAAGATTTGAATGTTGTACCCATAAGTGCTGCAAGGAAAGCTGAGTAAGTTTTGATATTATTGGCTACAATCTTGAGAGTCTATTATCTTGTGTGATATTGGAGGTCAAGGTTTCACTTTTGAGAAACTTTTTTAATTACAATTGGCAAGTCAAAAACAGAAGAGGTTTTTTTAAAAAAACCCAACATATCAGTGCTTTTGGACATGGTATCCTATTTGCTATAAATGATCTTTACTTAAAATCCTGCGCCAGTCCAAAAATTGGTTTTCTTCTTTTTACATGCTTAATTTTATTATATTTTGTTCTATATCTGTGCTTAAAGGGAAACGGGTGTATCTGCAGCTGACATCATTGAGGAACTGGCAGGTGCCATAGACCACAAAACTGTCAGCAGATTCAATATAACGCGCTCAAATGTTTGGGATGGAGCTGTCAGAGGATTCAGACGTTCCACATTCTCTGAAAAATCTGACTTGCATGTGAGGTTCACTGATGATGCAGGCACCTCAGAAGAAGGGATAGACGCAGGTGGTCCAAGGAGAGAATTCCTCACCCTTCTGATGAGCCATTTGCAGTCTCGGCCGATTTTTGAAGGACCCCCAGAGAATCGGTATTTGGTGTACAATGCTACAGGTTTGTTGTCGGACCAGCACTGCATAGTTTGATGTAATCATTCTTATTTCATTTGTCATGTGACAGAGAACAAATATTCTCAGAGACAGCAGTATTATTTTTTTGGCATTTTTTTGTGTAACCTTATGAACATCTGGGTTGATAAAGGTTACTTGTGGAGTTTTCAACCTAAAGTATCCCTGTAGAGCATTTTTTTTTTATGAATGAGTCTGGATTGTCTGGAACATACACATGGGAATGCACCTAAGTGACGTGATACACAGTTGTGCCAATGGTTTCACTCTATTGCAATTATCTAACGGTGACGGTAATGTGCCAAGACATGCAGCAGTGCACCTATAAAGCCAAGGAAGAAGACTGCAAGCCAGTAAACATGGATGTAAACAGTGCAGGATTTAAGAGTTTTGCAAATGCTTCACAACACATCTGAGTTTGAGAGAAATACCTAATGTAAACATTCCTTTGGTTAATTTACAAGAAAACTCCACAGGCAAAATATAACTCAGATGTTTTATAAGATAAGATATACCTTTATTAGTCCCATGGGGGGAAATTCCATTTTTTACAGCAGCAGAAATATAAGAACATCTTAAATAAGAAAGAATATAATAGAAATAAAAAATAGCAATAAAAAATTCAAGTAAAAATAGAATAACAACAATAAGATATAACATACCATTTACTATTTGCAGCTTTGTACATGTATTACAGTAACATTTGATTTAGGTATGCATTTGCTTGTAAGGATGCAAACATTATGAAGCAAATTTTTTTTTGTTCCTCTCTTGAAGAGAACTGTAAATACAGTGTTAATTTACTACTTTCTGACTTCAACAGATACAGAATTTATTGTTCCCCCTCACCTTCCTCTCTTCCAGCAATTGCAGAGGATGAGTATTTCTTGGCAGGGAAGATGATAGCTGTATCCATTGTTCATGGAGGACCAGGCCCACATTTTCTCTCTAGGGACCTGGTGAACCACATTGTTGACCAACCTGGTTTCTGTGCAGATGTGAAGGATGTGACAGATGATGAGATAGGGAGAGCTCTTCGCGAGGTATGACAAGAGACTAAATTGGTCATTGTCATAAATCAGTTGTCTCTTGAAATATTAAGTGCAGTACTTCGTAGTTTTGTAGTTGAATTTACAGGAAAGGCCTTTATTCAAATTACCGATGTGTGCACAAACCGTCTAATGCTCAAACAAATTTAGAGCATTGATTATTGAAAACATTGAAACAACATTCACGTCTATGTAACTACATTTTTCATGTTTCATATGTTTGTTTTGTCTCAGCTGTAAGGGAATATCAGCTACCTTAACTGACTGTTATTATATATATAATTATTTGATGGTAACTGTCTGTGTGTTTTCTATTAAGATTGACTTTGCAGACTCTTTGAACTCTTTGCAAGATGTGTTACTGAAGCACAGCTCCTTGCTTCAAACTGCTGGATGCTTCAGGCATGTCCGATCTGTTGAAGACAGACACACCATCGTGGCAGAGTACCTAAAATGGTACATCATTGGCAGAAATCACAGTGTGATTAAAAGGTAATGCTGGGTGTTGTTATTATTATTATTATTATTATTATTATTATTATTATTATTATTAGAGGAATTTAATAAATATGTTTAGGCTAAGTAAAACATGAGCATCCAGTGTGGCACCTGCCTAATTACTGGTGCTGCTGCTTATACTATTTGGGGATTTCTCAGCTTGTCTTAGTCTTATTGTTTGATTGGTTTACATAGTATTTTGATACTACTCCAAAGGCCTGGAAAACTGATTTTACTCCAAAGGCCTGGAAAACTGATTTTCCTCCTGAAGAAAATATAACCATAAAACACTGTATATAGAAAAAAAACATCTTAGTATTGCCTGTAATAATTCAGTAATCTATATCCTAGATTCAAAGACGGACTGACCAGCCTACACTTTCTTGATGCCCTTTGCCAACATCCCACTGTACTGGCCCCAGTTCTGTGCCATATGGAAAAGAGGCTGACCGCTACAGAACTTGAACAACTCTTCGTGCCACAGCTCAGTCCATCAGGGAGCAACAGGAGGACTGCAGAAAACTTGGCATCAAGCTTCTGGGCAGACTATCTTATGGACTGCGAAGGTTTGTGAAGTAAAAGTTCTGTTCTGATGATAAAGATCTGTTCTTAATTACATAATAGTAAATATTTTTGATGACCGCTCCTTGGTTTACAGAACAAGGACCAGTGTCAGTGGAGGATGTGTTGATGTTCGCCACAGGCCTGAAGTCAATCCCACCTGCAGGAATGACACCTCGTCCAAGCATCACATTTTCACAGGAGTCCATGTATCCCATGGCAAACACTTGTGCAAACACCATCAAACTTCCACTCTTGCCAACATATGCTCTTTTCAAAGCACGAATGGACTTTGGTATTCAAAACTCGCCAGGTTTTGGCTCTGTGTGAAAAGTTCTGAGCCTGAAATCCAGTGCCAGCCATGTCAGTTTGAGGTGGAGGGAAAGCTGCCTGTTTAATTTTAATGATTGGAGCAGGATTATGAAAATGTGTATAAAGACGTTTTAATAAACAATACACTGTATCAAAGAGTTGTTTTCTGGAGGTTTATTAACTGTCATCTTCACATTTCAAATAAATCTTCATTCAAAATTGTACTGTACATTTCTTTGACAGTTCCACTGTCCTTTCCTCTAGTACTCAGATGAGTACATACTCCTGCAAAGTCAGTGTGGGATCCAGCTGCTCTACTATGAAGGTACGGTTCCATTTATAATCCAGCTATTCCCTTCAGCGTAATGAACAGCTCTGATGCAGCCTCCCAGGTGTCTGGCTCTTGTAGTCCTTGTTGCATTGCCTGCTGAAGATAATCGTGGATGTCTGGATCACCACAGGGATCTTCTGTCTGATGCTCATCTCGAAAAATATCAAGTGATGCTTCTTCCACGGCAAAGCCACAGTCTCGTGATCCAAACCTATAAATTAGGTGTACATGACCCATTAGTTTTGCAGCAAAAATCATTTTTAAAACACTTGAGGATAACCCCAGAAAGGTCCAGACATTTGGTTTATGGGCCACTGTGTCATAAATTCATTCTTAATTTAAACATCAATGAAGTTAATGGGAGCTTTCTTTTACAAGTTTAACTACACAATGCAAACAATATACCTATGAGGTAGTGAATACAGCTCATCAGGAATTCCACCAGGACAAGAGGCAAGTCGGGAGGGCCGGATTCTGTGCCTGTTCCAGAGGTGAACGCATTCATCCAGATCTGCTTGAAGAACCCTCATGAAACAGAACCGTAGAAGGCACTGGTGCTCATGGGTGCCATTGAAGTGATCCTGGTCTCTCAGATCGGCAAACAGATCCATCCAGAACTGACCTCTTAAAAACAGGATAAACAAGATGTTTTGTTAGACGAAATAAATTAAACTCTTGTACACAACTATTAACATTTAGTGCTCCTTCATACCTACACTACACAATATTTTGATATGTAGCCTACACGTATGTTTTGCTTAATTTGATGTTACTTTTCCAACATTTTCAAAACATGACTTGCAGTCTGGCATCGTTTCTTTTCCTCCACAACCAGTAAAAGCAATAAGCCTAGTTTCAATAGAACATGCGCACTTCAGGTTACCTAAAACATATAAGCAAAGTATGTTACATACCTCTGTTTTCTGAATAGTGACCACCAGGACTCTATGCGCTGGTTATTCACAGAAGAACCATACATGTGGCTTTTGGCACCCGCATAATAGTCCCTGTGGTGATGGCGAAGAGTGCACTGGACAGCAGCCATTGTCCCATTTTCTGTTCCACAGTCTGTGCGCAATCTCATGGGAATAACGCCCCCACTTCTAATACAGTCAATGAAGTTGTTTTTTATAACTTCAGGGTTGTTGTTGGTCGGTCCACATTTGAGCCACATGATCCTGCGGGAGAACCCGTCTATGCAGCCAGAAATAGCAATGCCAAACGGTTTTAATTTGTCGTATCCGTCTACATGCCACACATAATTGGGACCCATGGAGTGGTACGTGCGTCTAACAAACCTACGACGTGCCCGCAACAAAGTTCCGCGTGGGTTCAGTTCGCGGAGCATCCGCATCACCGTCTCCCTTTTCACACACAGGCCATGCTTTTGCTTTAGAGTCAGCCACATTGTTCTGTATCCAAACAGCTGTCCAGGTCCGCGCAGCTCCGATATAATGGCCCGTCTAACTTCAGTTGGTGAAGCGTATCCGCCCCGTCTCCTCAGTCCTAAATGTTTCAGCCGTGCCTTCAGAGTCCCACGGGACATTTCGATTCGATGATGAGTGGAGAGCATATCGCGGATAACATCATATGTATGTCCCTTGTTGAAGTACTCTGTTATCAGCTCCAGCTCCTCTTCCATCCTTCCATCCATGTTTAAAATTCCCACAAAGACGCTGCTGAGACTATAAACAGGAAA
>JBCAUF010017742.1:0-10260 GCA_038406115.1 Haemulon aurolineatum | reverse complement strand
GCAACAAGCCACGACTCCCCATAGAGCTTACTAGCTCTTTGGGGAGTCGTGGCTCGTGCGTTGCTACGAGTCACTAATAACTTTCAAGTGAAGTAAAACAGAATGTAACGGGCTACTTAAATTAACTGTTGGGATACTGCACTTGACGGAGTATTGCACTTGAATTGTTGAGTGTCCAAAATGTTATTACTTCTGTCCTCTTGCTCTATTTCTTCTCCCCCTTTAGCGAGGAGTTATAGAGCCTGATGGCATTAGGGACATTGTATTTAGATTTATTAAACAAATTGAATCTGGATGCTTTTTTGAAGGACAATGTATTTTTGTCTACTAGTTTTAGGTCACAGAAATTCTCACTTCCTTGTTGACTTGAAATTGTGTTATGAATAGACCACATTTTGAGAAGTACACTTTGTTTCCTGGTTTACTCATAGACAGATAAGAATACTGATCTGTGTGTGTGTGTGTGTCCACTACAGAGTATTGCATACAGAGAGTTTTAAACCTAGAATAGCTCAAAGACTAAAGGTTCAGTTTATGGCAGACATATAGTACATAAACACAAAATATATGCGCACAATAATATGCAAAACTAAATAGAGCTGAACATGAATTTTAAAAATGGAAAAAAAAGAGAAACAGTTGGCTCACAACTAACTACCAGCCTATAAAAACTACAGTAACATAACTGATATACTACAGAAAAAATATTACCTTCATTTGAATTTCTAAAATAAAAACACCAGACAACTAACTAAAATGGATACTGAGGACTCCAATAAAATATTTTATCAGCCTTTGTATTAAACAGCTTGCCTGTATATTTATAGTCTTAAGAAGAATGAAGCACACAGATAAGTAAATATTACATCAGTCTTTTTTGGTCACAGTGTTCATGTTACTACTGAGATTGTTGTCTGTTGTCTGGCTTGTCTGAGATCCTTGATTTTCTTTTCTACATGCGATATACTTCCTCCAGATCTTCAGGTATGCTGTCTTGATCTTTTGTATTTTGAACGCGTACACAACTGGGTTCACAGCTGAGTTAGCATGAGAAAGCAGGATGCCAACATAGATCGCTGCTACTGGTACATCATCCAGCCGACCAAAGTAGGTAATGCTGTTCATTATGTGGAGAGGGAGCCAGGACAGGGCGAACAGAGCCAAGACCAGAGCCAGAGAACCTGCCAGCTGTTGCTCTTTCTTCAGGTAGTTTTGGGACTGGATTTGGACACCGTTGCCTGGTTTCTCACGAAGGTTTCCTCGAATAGTGCAGAAAATGTAGCCATACAATACGATCATCACCAAGAGAGGGATGAGGTTGCAGAGGAAGAAACTGAAGTAAACCAGGTATGACAAGGGGATCACTGCTATAAATTGGCACACAATAGTAGAATTGACAGAGTTAGATAAGGTTTCATGGTTGTACCATCCAAACATGGGAGCAAAACTGAGTGGTATTGCAACAAGCCAACATGCTGCTACTGCAAGCCAAGAATGCCTCTGTGTTACAGTCCTTTTGTACCTACAGAGAAAAACAGTAATGATTGGTATCATCAGGATATATTTATGCACATGTCTTCTGACCATAGTGTCACAAAATGAATAAAATATGTAGTTAAGCAAAATCTGAGCTGTTAATTTCCTGTGAGGGATTAATTAAGAATAATTCTTCTTCTACTTATTCTTCAATACACAGTGATGTGATAAAACTGATGAAAGCATGAATCTTATATTTATGCATGTAGTTTTAGCATAAGAAATTCCACACAATGGACCATTCAGGAAGCATAAGTATGTGCGAATAACTCACCTGAGAGGGATATAGACACGGAGGTAGCGGTCCACTGCAATCGCCGTAAGAGACAAAATTGAGACAAGGGTCAACAGGATGACCACGCAGCTGAAGAAGAGACAGCCGTGGAACGAAGTCTTAACTCGTCCATCCACCACCACAGCCATCGGTATGGCCACGAAGCCAACCATGAAGTCAGCCACAGCCAGAGAGACGATGAGGCAGAAGGTCGGCTGTTTGATGCATTTGCTGGTCCACAGTGCCAAAATAACCAACATGTTACCAAGACAGCAGCTAACAGCAATCAGCACCTCGAACAGTGTGTAGATCATTTCTCCCACTCCCATTATGCCTCTAATCCAGCAGATGTTTGATGTGGTGGTTGATGGTGTCGCGTGACTGAATGTCAACCTGAACGTGCTGTGCCTGAGTAAAAACTTTGAGGAAGTCCTCAGGCTTTTTGCACTTTTTTTCTTTAATGATACACATGCAGTATGCCTATTGGTCTGACAGAAAAATCTAAAAATACTTGGTGTGATGATTTGTGTTTGTTGCTAAAACGCAAATTGCCCAAATGAAAACCACATCCTTAACTTGCTATATGCTCCCTGCACTGAGAGTGGTTGGGCCAGTGCAGCCGTGCATTTCCACTTCTCTCTGCACAGACCTCTGCAAAAGGTCAATGTTGAATTGGTGTGTTTTAGAAAGGCACCCTTTGTTTATAATACCTCACGCACATGCTCCACCACCACGCTCCCTCCCGAAACCTCAGATCAACTGATACAAACCTCCTCTCACCCCCACTTAGGACCAAGCACCCTACCTGGGGCGACAGAGCCCTCTCCGCTTGTACTTATATTTATATAATTCTGTATGTATTTTGGTTTTCAAGGGTTTATTGACATTTACAACAGCAAACTTAAAGCTAGGGTTGGTAATCCTGGAAAGCTAGCACGAGAGCTAACAAGATTTGAAAGTGGCACCTTGTCTAAGTTACACCCACTCCTCTGTGCCCCCCCCACCCCACAAAGTTGGTATTGCAACTTCTGTGTCCGTCACATGATGCCCTGGATACATTTTTTTCAGCGTCACAAACCCCGTGGAATGACTCGTGTCACCATCAGAATTTAATTTGTTTGGTCCAATAAAGTTTGGAAAATCTAGGAGAGCCGTAAGTATCCCAATTTAAGTTAGCGGAGCGCTAAACTGGAAGTTATCGGCCGGCTTCTTCTTCGTTGGATTTTGCCAGCAGAAGTCAACTGCGCTTGTATCGGGCGCCGAATGTAAAAATACAGTCACTCTTTTCTAGCCGATTTATTTTGATAGTTTAGCTCACTTTTCTCACATTTAGCTCACTTTCTTTACATTTAACAAATTTTCCTTACGTTTGAGGTTCAAATTAAATAGTGAATCTAAATGTTAAATCTAAATCTAAATGTTATATCTAAATCTAAATGCTAAATTTAAATCTAAATGTTTAGAAAGTATGCAAATAGGCCACGCCTGTCAGCGTGCACAGACCCGCCCAGACCTCTGTCCGACCATGCTGTGCTGTGGATACGTAACCCAGTTTAGATGAAACCACGCCCACATCCGCAGTACGGAAGCCGAAATGCACTCGTTCACAAGCGTTACTTTGTCAGGTCACTCATTCTCTGGATGCTGATTGGACAGCATAGGCTAGGTCGCCGCACTCGCGCAGCAATCCCTCTGGCCACCTTTCCGCCCGGCCTGATACCCCAAATTTTAAAACATAGGGCTCTAGTTTCGTAGACCACGCGCAGCCTAGTTGTAGCTCACAGGTGCACATTGCAAGTTTCGTGCACGGCGCAGCCCGGCGCAAGTACTCCTCTTTCCCTCCTCTGTCCCTCCTACCGGCGCAAGTGGGAAAGAAGGAGGAGAGAAGGAGTGGATTGGGTTTGACACAGGCGAGTCAGACCTTCACCAATCAAATGAGCCCCTCTCCTCACCTTTAAATGCGCGTGGCGAGGCGTACTGCAAGCTTAGTCATTTCACCATGAGACTGCGCGGTCACCAAGGTGACAGCAGCAGCGTCAGACGCCCAAACTTCTTCCAGGAGAGACGTGAACTCGTTAACTTGCATCACAGTTTTCAGCTGTGTTCATTCAGTGTCCAATTACGCGTGATCCGCCTTTGATCTGTGATGGGACGATCAATATAGATATAAATGTATGTGCTGATTAAGATTGTTGCATTGATAGTGGTTGTTGTGATTATTTATTGCATTAAAATGTCCCTGAAACTGTGGAAACCTGCCTGTGAGGTCTTGGTGACGTGCGTACTGTGCGACGGTCAGCCAAACTACCACTGTGCAGGCTGCGCTTCACCTTACGAAACTTGCGATGTGCCAAGCTGAATTTGGGACGCCTCCCCCTGCTGCACCGCCACAACCATCTCAGCGCACCTCAGTCTACCAAACTGCCAAACTGACCATGTGCCACGCGCCAGACCACCAAACTTGGACTGCACAGGTATGTTAATAAATGCATTTGCCAGACCAATACTGGTTTAAAAGAGACTTTAATGATCTATGCACTCCTTTCACTCCTGTTTGACTCACTCAGTATTACTGCAAGTGCTTTGTCAGAGTGATGTTGTTTTAGGTGCACTCTGTCCTGTGCTTCTCACAGCATGGAGAGCTGCTTTCCCTCCTATTATGCTCTGTGCTGGACTGTTCCAGAGCAGATCCATCATCTCCACTTGTCTCTACTTCAGAGCAGTGTGTTTTATGTTGTTGTATGACGTACTGTGCTATTCTTTCTAATCATTCCTCGCTCTGTCCTCTACTCTTTGTTCTCTCTCATCCTCAGTATTCACTGCCTGTCCCTCTCTCTTTGGCTCCTCACTTGTTTCTCCTGCCAAAATGTATTAAAAACAATTCAGTAAAATCATACACTTTCTTTATTTCGCTCTTGTGCTTGCATCATTTGCATCATTTTGAATTTGAATAATAGAAATTTGTCTGAGATAGTACAAAGTAATAATCAATTGTTTTTATTGGTACGATATTACTACATAATTTCACTATGCAAGGTGTTTGTATTGATGATAAATTGAGCCTATACTGTAGGTTCCACTGTAATTACCAAAGAACAACATAACACTTTTTACAGTCTGTGGTCTCAGCTCAACTTATACACAAGGTGAGACCAAGGTGGGCGTAGATTAAGAGTCAAGTGAGGGATGAAACCAACAGTGACAGCATTTGGATGCTGTGCCTATACAGAGTTACAGTGTATTAAATATGGAGTTAAGGTGTTATTCAGCATTTGACCTCTAAATCTAATCATGTGATAATGATCTTGTGGATTCTTGCAATGCAAAATAATTGGGGGTTATTGGCATGTGGTGTGTATGGAAGTGTATTCAGCCTTGAGCTCTTGAAGACATCAGTCGTAGGTAATGACAAATATAACTGTGTAAGTGTACTTTTTTTCCACATTGAGCAGCTCATCCATTTCCTTGCATTCCTTCCGTGCATTGCATTGTGGATGAGAAGTGTACATCAACAACTGTACACATACTGTGTGGTTTGAGTGTGCTTGATTTTCCGGTGTGATCATACTACATATTCAACACTGCCTTTGAATCAGAGTGTAAGGATTTGAGCTAGACCAAATTTGGACCAGTGGCGGACTGGCCATCGGGAGAACCGGGACACTTCCCAGTGGCAGCCGAACTGGCCCGCTCAGCGCTTGCCGATGGTCGGGATGAACGGCTCGGTTCGGATCGCACTTAATTTTTAAATAAACAATCCTTCGTGCGGCTCATTAGGGTATCTGCCTCAGTGAAGGTCACACAGACTGAGCAGCCTTCACATTAAAAGTGAAGTAATAAATGAAATAGATTAGGGGAAAAAAGCAGAAAAAGCTGCATGTGGGGGCATGTAGAGCCTTTGCTTTACTATACTGTTGCAAAACTGCAAAACAGACGGTAACACAGTTAGTTTGGGAAATGCACTGGTTACAGTAAATGCCAGTTTGTTTGATAAGTAAACAAAGACTGGAAATGCTAACATTTGGGGTTAAAATTCAGTTTATTTGGAGCAGTGCCCTCTCAGACAGGGGTGGGTAAGTGAGGCACAAAGGTAATTGGTCAGTTATGTCGATATAAGACATACCTGAGAGAGACAAAGAGGCATCAGAACCATGATGAAGACTTTGTGTGTCGCTGTTTTTATGCTTAGTCTCACCTCTGTGTGCCAGCCTGCGACGCTGGCCTGTGAAGGTCTGTTGAAGCCAGTGGACAAAAGTCCAGCTGTAAGTGTCTTTTCATATTTATAACAACACTATATTTTATTGAACTGAAGCTACTGAACCATTGTGTGCTATGTTTCTTTTTCTTGCATTGTGCTCTGAGAAAAACTATCCATCCACAAGTCAAATGAAATAAATGAACATAATTCCCTTCTTTTGATATTTCAGTTGTCTGGGAGTTGGTACCTCATAGCCATATCCTCGGACACCTGCTTGGTTACGACATTATTAAATGCAGTTCTTTCGATCAGTGCTAGAATGGACATTACCCCAAATGACATACCAGACATGTATAACGTCAACTATAATATTAAAATGTAAGGAACCTTTTTTTTTTATAGAAATGATACAGAATTTGTTTGCATGAATTTGTGTTTGTGCATCATATGTCACCATATCCTGTGCAGTTGTTCTTGAGCTGTTTAATATCTAAAAAATCTTTTGCAGGTATGGATATTGCGCATCTGAATCGGAATCGCTTTTCTATCAGAACAACAGCGTGTTTGATGTCACCAGTAATAGTAGGACATTTTTTTAATGTATTGTGTTTAATATAAACCCTTAAATCTAATCATGTGTTTAATATAGTGATTTAAAGACAATGTTAAAAAGATGCGCAATGTTTTACAGTACAGACTATTGACTCTTTAGTTCTTGTGCTTGCTCATTCTCTCAAATTCTGTGCTAGTGCCATCCACAGAAAAGGCCTTAGAGAGAAAAAATATATTTATGTGTCAAGGCCACATTTTACTACCTTGAGTGCTAGAAGTACTATTTTGCGTGCACAATGTTTTGATCAGTGGAGAGTGAATGAAATATTTTAGCCAATAGATCACAGTGAATGTTCTTTCTGTGATTTTCTTGCGGTTGGTTTGTAAATAGAGTGGACTGTCAGCTGCAGTGTCCCTGTTAAACACACAGACAGCCTATTTGGCTGTTGCAGTCAATTCCTGTTACATTATAGCTAGATATGTAGATGCTTTATTGTCATTGCTTGTTAAACAATCAATCTTCTGGATTTAGCAGCATATATAGCTGTACAAATCAATTAAAAGAAAAATATATGTTTAGAAAAAACACAGGCCTTAATCATATATGCATGGTGCACCAAATTATAAAAATAAACTACTTTTTGAGGATTAAAGGCCCCCATTACTCAACACTCAAGGCTAGCCTGTAATAGATATCTTTTTTTCTTTCTCAGTGGCTACCTCAGGGCTATGCAGCTTTGACTTGGTGCACTTCAGAATTTCACAGGATGCAAAAATGTAGAAAGTAACAAAGGAGATTATAAATGAATAATTATATTAGAAATGAACACACAGGTCTTAACCTATGATATATTTAAGCCCTTGTGTATGAAATAACTTGTAAGACACTACAAATATTATATTACATGTTCTTATGATATTTTCTATTTTGTATTTTTTTCCAGTCCTGTTACATTCTCTAATTGATGTTTTGATATTTATATTTATATTTGTAACATCTCAATAAAGATTATTGTTATTGTCATTGTGATATTATAGTTTCACTGTAAACCTTTTAATGCATTATTGTCATCTACACAATCTTTTCAACAGATACCCCAACTGGTGATCCGGATGTGATTTTGCAAAGTGGCTGTCCAGACTGCATCATTTTGAAGACAGAGGATGCCATTAAGACTTTGATTCTCTTAAGTAAGGAGAACAGAGGGATGATAAAAAATATGTATAATATTTCCATTTGTGGTAATGTAATACTAGACCCTTGCACATTTACAGACTTGGAGACTTGGCAACATTATGGCTGATTAATGGCAAATTGTTATCTGTACACAGCTGTTCAAATCACACAAATATCACACTGTGTTTTTGACTTTCTAACAGTCCACTTCTACAGTATATTGATTAATCATGTCCCAGTCTGTTTGTGAGTGCCACATTAGCTTAATGGCCTAGCATTAATACTAACACCACTGCACAGCTAGATTCATAATACAAAACATAAATATACAAAACACAAATATACACAAATATGTAATTATACAGACATGGATAACACAAGACAGAATATCAGCACGGTTTTCATCTGAAATGTGTCACCTCTTCACCAGGTCGGAGAAAGACAATCACTGCTGCTGAGATGAAGGAGTTTGAGGCACAGAACAAGTGTCTCGGCTGGTCCAGCCCGCAGGTCTTAAACTCGGATCATGGTGAGACTTGAAAGAAAATGTCATGTAAAAAGATGCAGAATGCAGAAAGATACATATGAAAACAAAGAGATGCTGCACCATGATGTTTGTATACCTAGTATTTCATTTACTTTACCATTGTATTGTTTTGGTATGCCCACCACATTATGCCACAAGAATTCATACAACAGTATGCGATACATCCATGGTAAATTTATTATGAGGTTAGAGAATGATATAAAATTCACTGTGTCAATATTGTTATTTTTCTAATTTTCTTTCTTGCTTTCTCCCTGTACAGACTATGAAAACTGCCCGTCAGTTGATGATGAAGATACTGATATTGACCATGAAAGAATATTAGCCTTAATCTCTACAAGACTGAAAACTACGTATACATACCCGCTACAGTGCCTTGCAGATCAAATTATATTTTACCCCCGTGCTGCTTATGAGTGGGTTCAGCAACTTTGGAGTTGAATACAGCACAGCATCTCTAGAATAAATGCTCACTGCAGTCCTGTTTTTGTGAGATGGTGCAACCTTTCTGAAGATGTGAAGGGAACTGATTACTGTACTGACTTGCAAAAATAATTACAATGTTATTTTACTACACATACTATACGTGATATGATCTGGAACTAACCTCTACATTACAGCTCAACTACTTTAACATCTTCAAAACCACTTCTTCAATCCAGTTTTGAATTAAATTGTATTATACTCCTGGGTGAAACTTGTGAAAAGTGTACCACTTCAACCGTGTTCCATGTGCGACAGTGCTTGAAATACAGTTTCCAACAACATTAAAGATAGTCATGGGCATGCTTAATTTGAACTGTGATTTTTATCCATGGCTTAAAGGAACAGTTCACCCAAAAATGAAAAGGAGTCATTATCTACTCACCCCGATGCTCATTCAAAGTTAGGCTCAGTTTCTTCAAAACATTTTCAGAGCCTCACAGCAAAATGTGTTGCATTCTCTGAAACAACTGGAACTTGTTTAAAAATGTTTTAAAAAAACCCCATCAAAACATGATATGGCATTGTACAATTTCTCCTGAAAAACCAAAGTCTCCAGCAGCTCAGAGATCCCAACTTGACTTGCAAAGACGTTGTTTATACCCTTTTTTAACCATAAATCTCCACTTTAGTTGAGAAGTGCGCACACCCTGTCTGATACGGGTACATGAGCTTGAACTCCTAAAACATCTTCAGAGTTATCACTCAGTAATCAATAATATTCTTTGCCAGAGCTGATGACGGAAGTAGCTAAGGAAGGAGCAATCTTTTTCCTTCTCATCTCTGTTTCTGTTTCAATATCTGGATTGCTACTTTGCACGTGCACTTCAACAAAGATGAGAAGAAGCAAGATGGCTCTTTCCTGGTTGTTCAAAGTCAATTTGGGATGTTGGGGCTTCCAGGGACTTGGATTATGCTGGATGATGTTTTAAATGAGTCCCATCTTCTTGAGTTGTTATGCAATTTTACTGTGATGCTCTGTAAATATCAAAGAGACTTCACCATGGGTTGATAACAGATTGTAGACAGTTTGCAGACTGTATTTTCATTTTTAGGTGGACTGTTTCTTTAAATCTGTTGTGCTGTTATTACTGACTGGATCACATTGGAGCTTTTTTGCTATGACAAGTCAAAATGTCTGCTGTGAAATGGTTTGGATGAGGAATGAGTAAGAGCACTTGCCCCTCCCTCCTTACCACCACTGAGATGCCCCTAAGACCCCAGCTGTACTAGTAGAGCTGACAAGCGGCCAGCAGATCAGACTGATTGTACTTGGCAGAGTGTCTGCAGTATCTACGCTCCTATGATTTAACGTTTAGTTCAAGAGTCCACCTCTGTAGCTTAGTTCCACACCCAAATTAAACAGATTCAATTACAATTAATTAATAAAGTGTAATGAAAGTCTCATTATTTCTTTGTACAGTCCCTGACAAAAGTCTTGTCGCTTATCCATTTTGTAGAAACAACAGCTCATAACCTCACTTTTAATTAAT
>JBCAUF010017193.1:0-10320 GCA_038406115.1 Haemulon aurolineatum | reverse complement strand
AACCCACGCCCTCTCTCCTCCTTCCCTCCCACTTGCGCCGGTGGGAAGGACGAAGTGGGCAAGGGGAGGATTTGCGCCGGGTCCGTCGATGAGCCAAACTTGCGAAATACGCCTGGACACACCCCGTTGGCGTGGCGGGCCTCCGCAAAGTCCAGACTGCGCCTGGCGGGCGAAACTAGAGGGCATAGTGTGAGGGAGGGATATTGCAGGTCTTCCCTCCTGCTGCTGTTAGACACACACACACACACAGACACACACACAGACACACACACAGACACACACACACACACACACACACATACTCTCTCTCTATTGCTATTGTTGTTTGTTTTGTTGTCTGTTTTTCTGTTTTCTTGTATATCTTTATGTATTTTGTGTAAATTATTGATTTTGTTGCAACGTTGTAAATTTATGATGTGAAGAATTATTATGAGTAGTATTATTACTATGATTATTATTAACACATCAAGTGCCCATATTGCAGTAAATCACATTCTTGTGTTTCATTTTACGAGTATCTCATGGTTTTTTATACTAATTTTAAAGGAAAAAGAAAACTAATCAGTAACTGTGGCTAACATCAATGCTGGTACACTGGTGACACCTATTGGTTGTTTGGGTTTTTTGCAACTGTGGAAACACTACAACCCTGTCACTGTAAACAGTGTCGCTTCTGGAGAAAATGATTTGATTGTTGACTTTCATTCTCAAGCCTCAATATCAGCATCAATATTGTTAGCCTGAGAATGAGACTAACCATCAACTGGCTCTGGTTGTTTTTGTTCAGTCACAGATGATTCTTGCTGTTCTGAGTAATGGGCAGAACCAGAGGAAGCATATTTCTTCACAGATTATCTGCCTTGCTGTTTCTGGATATGGTGAGTTTTTCTTCTGTGTTCTTCTTGCTGTGAACACCAGAGGGCAGAATAGGTCAGATGTTTTGATTCGTCCCCACAGTACAGTATGTACATGATATTTGAATATGGAAGATTGTAAGGATAACTGAAATCAAAACCTTTCTCCCATTTTGATAAAACAGGCAGTGCAAAATCTTGATGCCAGGACCAGGACCATTTGTATTCTGCATATAAATCTGGCTAAATGTTATTAAAAATACAGTGTCTGCTGTGTAGTCACTACAGTAAATCAAGTGTCACTAAATAATCATCTAATGAACAATACAACATGACATGTTTTACTGAACACATGATGATCTGAATGCATCAATATGAAAACTGGATTAAATATTGAATACTGTCAAATTGGCAAACGTCTGACCAGATCTTTCCATGACCCTGCTCAGTGACAGATGCACACCGTCTTGAATGAATGACACTCTATCCCAAACAACAACTGCTTCATTCCCTGTAACGTCTGGCAGGAAACGATTACTGAAGCAGAGCCTGACGCCAAACCTGCTGCAGCCATGCTCAAGGATACCTATGCTGTGCTTCAGCTTGCCATGCTTATGCTCAATAAAATAATTGTTCCCATTTCAGAATTGTCTGACTGGAATACACTTGGTAGGCAAAATCAGCACCTCCTTAAAACAATGTCAGTAATAAGGATCATAAAAATAGGATTTATGTCCAAGCTACAGTGCTGGACTGCAGTTGCATGTTGCGAACTACTGTTGCAAATGTACTTGCAACTTAGTGTGACTTTGCTCCTATCATGTAAACACATCATTTATAATTGCATTTTGGCTACTTGCGCATTCCTTTCTATACCCAAAACAGATGCAAGACTCATGCAAATAGAATGCAAACCATTTATCCTAAAGAGGAACTAACCTGAGGACATACGAGATCAGGCATATGAGCTAATTTCCATCTGTCGTCCCTGACACAGACATATCGTGTGTGTGGATGCCTGATATCATGCCGCTGATATTAGTGAAGTGCTTTGCTAACATGAATACCCTCCACAACAATCAATCCTGGCTGAATAACACCACACATCTACTGAACCTGTTTTGACATAAAGAGCAATCATTATCCTCAGACCTGTCCTATCATCCAGCAGTGACTGGCTGGGAGCGGCCAATGACCTGATTTACGGCAGCTGCGTAGCTGCCACCTCCAGCACAGCAGTCCCCTGTCTGCAATCAGACACAAGCACAGGGAGCAACACCGGGGGGGCAGAGGGCATGGCATGTTATTTCCAATTTACTTTATTGGACTGCTGTTGCATGGAGCTAGCTGTATCAAATATGCGTTTAACTTGGTGTACATCTGACCAGACCTTTCCATGACCCTGCTCAGTGATAGCCGCACCCAGTCTCCATTGAATGACACTCGATCCCAAACAACCGTCCCTTCAAGATTAGATGAGACACAACCCAAATGTGATATTTTCTAACCTGAACACAATTGACTGTTCGTAATAACTTTTAGCAGATGTCAGCTTGTGTCACGTCTTCAGCAACACATCCAATACTCTCACTGCTCCCCTCTCTGTGGCTGTTCTGAGGGCCATGATGTTAAACTTTGCTTATTAATGTTGAGAGATGTAAACTCGTGTGACACTGTAGTAATGATACTGATTCATTTACACTGGCTTATTTATGTTATATAATGCTTTTGTTCCAAGCTAGGTTCCTGGCTGACAGGCTTCAATCTATATAAATGCTGTAAATCAAGAGCTGTTTTCCCTTACTTTGCTTTCTTTGTCATTCTCCTAGTTTTGTTTCTTTTGGGACCCAGTTGTCCCTTTCTTAAGGAAAGACATGACTTCCAGTGCACATCTGTGCTCCAGCACATAACAGAACACAAAACACATCCCTCAAGACAGATAGATAGACAGTCAGACAGGGGGCTCTAGTTTGGTAGACCAGGCGCAGTCTAACAGGGTGTGTCCAGGCGCACTTCGGAAGTTTGGTACACCGCACTGCGCACCCCGGCGGAGCTTTTGGGCACAAAACTGTCACTGCGCCGAGCTGAATCCGTGACGCCTCCCCCTGCTGCGCCGCCACACCTATCTTGGCGCACCTTGCTCTACCAAACTGCCAAACTAAGTGTGCGCCATGCGCCAGGCTACCAAAGTCGAACTGGACAGGCTGCGTCGTCCTGCGCCACCTCGCGCCGCCCCACCAAACTAAAGCCCAAGATGTTGAACTGACTCAGTTCTCTATGTTATTCTTGTTAACTCATGAATTTAGTCTTGGTCTAATTTTAATAACCAAGACATTGATGCTGCCCTAACTGGGAAGCCTCCTTGTAAATGTCTTTCTGGAAGGCAGAGCAGGAAATTTGACCTTTGCCGATTTTTTTGTTTTTATTTTTTCAGTGAAGCATTTTGTGAGTTCAAATTGTTCCTACTGTGTAAATACAACATTTCTAAGTTGCTTTTTATCTACAGCAACTATCTGCATGGAACAACAGTCCAGTTTTCAATATTCATGTTAGCAAAGCACTTCACTAATATCAGTGGCGTGATATCAAGCATTCATGCACACATGATGATCTGTGTGGCTGATCTCATGTGCCTTAAGGCTTGTTCCTCTTCTGGATGAATGGTTTGCATTCTATTTGCATGAGTTTGTCTGTTTTGGCTGTGAGTACTGTATGCTACTGATACCAGGACGTTAGTCAGTATAACTTCCTGGTATCAGCGGCACCATACTCAATGCACTGTTTGACTGAAGCATCATTTAAATTCCAAACAATAAAATGGCAAGAGGAGACAACAGTATATAAGTCAGGTCAAGCACTAGAAGAGTTCTTTTGATACTATTGATAGGGAGGAATTTGTGATGATGCCAGAGAAGAAGAAGAAGTACCAGAGTCCTGGATGTCTTATGCTGAAGGAGATTATTTGGGCTTGGCCAAGGAGAACAGAAGAGTCGTCAACACAACAAAAGTCTCTCAATTCTGAGGGTCGAACAGCAAAGCTCAGATTCTTATACTAGAAAAGTGGACTGAGTCTTCAAAGGGGAGATGTGCTAACATCCAATTGGCTATTGTGCATAAACATTAAGATAAGGATTCACACCAGCTAGGATATGGGAGAGAAACACTATAGTTGTGTCTGCAACCTGCAGAGAGTGAGATTTAAGACGCCAAAGAGGGACCATGGCCTTGGCATGTTCCTCATACAGAAAGTAGGGCAGATAACTGTCCCCAGCAGTAATCTAACACAGAGGGATTGACCATTAACTACACAAACTATATAGGGAAGTGAAATTACTCCCTAACAAGTATAATAAGGAACAGACAAAATGTAAGTATGAAAATGAAATGACTGATCTCATACGCCTTAAGGTTAGTTCCTCTTTTGGATAAACCGTTAGCGTTCTATTTGCATTACTTTGACTTTGACTGTTTTAGGTGTATAGAGAGATGATGGATATGTGATGCATCTTATCTACTTGCGCATCCTTTCATACACCCAAAACAGCCAGACTCATGCAAATTGAATGCATGAATATAAAAACTGGACTAAATCTTGAATACTGTCAAATCGGCGTATGTCTGACCAGATCTTTCCATGACCCTGCTCAGTGACAGGTCCACACAGTCTTGATTGAATGACACTCTATCCCAAACAACAGTTCCTTCAAGGGTAAGTAGACAACTAGATAATAGACAATGGACATATGATATTTTAACACACACATATGTATATATGATGCAACGCCTGCAAGGCTACTGTAGTTCAGGCAGCAAAGCCAAGCCGTGCCCATCCTGATCAGCTGATCAATCACATGCTCCCCTTATCGTATAGGGTGGGCTATTTAAACACCCCAGTTTACCTGCTCATCCCTGTTGCTCTGCTGCTGCTGCCCATGAGGTTTTGCAAACCCACCTCATCCCCAGCATCCACCTGTGGGCTCTGTCTCAATTATCCCCTGCGGGGGTCTGCTTCATTCCCTGTAATGTCTGGCAGCGGATCATTCAGGACGCGATTACTGAGACAGAGCCTGACGTCAAACCTGCTGCAGCCATGCTCAAGGATACCTATGCTGTGCTTCAGCTTGCCATGCTTATGCTCAATAAAATAATTGTTCCCATTTCAGAGTTGTCTGACTGAAACACACATATTGCAGAACTGTATGAGTATGCAATTGCATGCGATTACGTGTCAGTGATGGGAAGGCTCTGACTGTTGTGTTTGCCTACGCACCAAACAAAGAGTATCCAGACTTCTTGGAGTCGGAGGACTGTCCAAAGACAACTGAGAAATCAGCATGGGCATGAGCCATAGACCTACATGTGCTGGAATTGTCTTAAGTGTGATCAACAGGCTGTGCAGTTTGTTGTTAAATTGTTTTCAGTCAGTGAATTTATAGATGTCATTTGTATACAAGCTTTATGACAACTGATCTCTCCAACTGCCTTTACTGCTGTTTTAGAGGAACCACACCTGTAGTATGTCAAGAAACACAGCAAGGTTACTCTTTGCAACTACAACTGCAGAGACCAGTTTATTTATTCATCTAATTCTTGGTGGAAAAATGTTACAAAACAAGATTGAAGCAGAGGGAATACAAAATAGACAGACAGTACGAAGGAGTTGCAGAAACAAGTAATAAAGCAGTTAAAATTATGTATTTAGTGTTATGATCGTGGAGTGGCGAAGATTAAGTAGTGATCGTGTGTGTGTGTGTGTGTGTGTGTGTGTGTGTGTGTGTGTGTGTGAGAGAGAGAGAGAGAGAGAGCTGTTAACTGTTTATTTGCACTTTGTGGGTTTCAACAAAGATGCTTTTATTAAAAGCTCTGCAGACTTGATTAACAGGTAGAGCAGGTGACCAACATAAGCTGGGGAGTTCTTTGTCTTTAGTGTGATTAACAGGCAGTAAGTTTTTAAATTGTCCTCAATTAGTGGTTTAATGTGCATCTGGATGTTTATTATTGATGAGACCCACCCTAGTTGTGACATCAGTATATTGGTTCAGTGGTTGGTGCTATATGTTGGTGCACAGTCATGGTTCAGTGAGGTGAACAGAAGGTGATGGTACCCAGTGCCTTGTTGCCAATCCTTACTCACTGAAGTCTCTCAGAGACAAAGTCCAGTTACCATTTGCAGAATGGGGTGGTCAGGCCCAGCAAGTTGACTTCACCCTCTATCAGCTGTTGAGGAATGATGAATGATGATGATGAATGATGAATGCTGAACTGAAATCTATGAGCAACATCCTCACAAATGAGTTCATGGTGCTGTATTTAAAAAAATATCCTAATGATTCCCACCCCTATCATGGCCAGTTTGTCCATGTTTTGTTTTTTTGCATCAGTCACTAGTGCTCTGCTAACATGTAACAACAATGTAGAAAGCACCACTTACTATAAAAAAAATTCCTTGGGGACAAAATTGAGAAAGTTTTATTTTCATTGTGTGTTATTCATAAAGCTGTTTGCATGATGAAATATCCTATCATGTGTACACATAATTTATGAGTGTGCACCCAAAACAGACAAACCCATGAAAAGAATGCACACTGTTTATCCTGAACAGAAATTATCCCTCAAGGCTTAAGAGGTCAGCCACTGATATTTTCCTGCAACTTAATGTGGTTGCCTGAGAAAATCATGCCACTCAAATTAATATTCTGTTTTCCTTCTAGTTTCCATATTTATAAAATTATTATTTTTTCCTACTCCCACCCACCCAACAAACAGCTGAACTAATACTCTTGCCCTGTATGTCAAAAAGTTTGGAAATGTACAGCAGAGCAAAGATATTTTTTTTCCAAAATAAGGTCCAAGCACAACATCAAATTTGAGGGACAATGTTAATGTCATATCAGTTGATAAATACTTACACTGTAGGTTTGGGAGACCAACTAATGTATTACAGTGGAACAAGTCTGATCTCAAGTAAGTTTAACTCACTGCACACTGTCTCGATTATCGCAGGTGAAATCCTTCATGATGTTTCCAATCTACATAACCGTCATGAGATATATGAACAAGTGTCCCAGCAGTTCTTTATGAATATATATTTGATTAAGTTGTGCTGCCTGCTGACACACCTATCATACATTTGCATGCAGTTTCCCAGTTATTAAGACAAAGCTTTAAATTTATTTGTACAGCTCCTCATCATTGTGTTCCTCAGCTGCTCACACTTCTGTGACATGAAAAGAAATAAGCAAACACATAACAAACCGTATTCTCTATTCATCATCGCTCTGAGTTCACAATGGATAGTAGAGAAAAATGAATGCTGACAAAGAGCTTTTAAGTGGAAGATTTGGAAAAGTTCTGGTTGGAAAATAGTTTGTTTCCATCTTAGAATCCAAACAGACGTTAGGGAGAACACAGAGCAGCAGTCCTTTTACAACAACATAATAAAGAAGTCAAACTACCTGTGGCACTTTCATTCAAAAGTAAACTTTATTGAGATGCAGAAGCACACAGCAAAATATGATTAACCACAATTTAGAGCAAAATGGATAAATTAACCAGAAAACTCAAGATCAAGAAAAGACAGAGGAATAAGCCTCCCCGGGTTTAAATCAGATGTCTGGAGATAAATTTTATCAAAGCATTAAAACAGGCTCTTAAATTTTAACTGGAACATGATAAACATAAATGTATTATATCAAGAAACAAGTTAATTAAGGTTATTTTCTTCATTTTTGTTGAGGTAAGATGCAACACAAAGCTGACCTTGAAACAGACCACAACTCAGGAATGCATTTACAACTGGGCATAGATTAGATTATTTGAGGATTATGATTTTTGATATTATAGATATTTCAGATATCAAACTGATTCACATCATTGAGTCACTTGAGATGACATGGATGTTTATACACTGCATATTATAGATACTTGTCAAAATTATGAAAGAGACACTGCCTGAAACGTGATTTTACTGTACTGAAAGCAACTATAGTGACATACATCTTCAGGGCAGGTAATCATAAAAGCTGTTTCTTAATTGCAGGCCGTGTGGGCAGTATATTCTGTCATCTCTAGGAGGAAATGGGTAATTGAACAGCTTATCTTCCATCTTCAGAATCAGAATAAGAAACGTGTTTATTACCAACTCAGTTTTCACAAACAAGGAATTTAAAGTGGTATCTTTGTGCACAATAATGTAAAGTTACTGTATAAGAAACACACAAGATCCTAACAATACCCCCTTCTCCCTACACCCAATGCAATTTGGCTTATAGTAAAACACTCCACATCAAGTAAGCAAACTGTTACTGACTAGAAAACGATAAATGTATGTTCATCAAGGGTGGTGTTGCTGGAGTTGTATCTCTGGATCTACAGAAAGTCGTTGATTCTGCTACTATAACCATAACATCCTAACAGCTAAGTTTTCCGGGTTTAACTTTAACCAAATGCACTTGACTTTCTGAAATTACATCTAGCACACAGAGCACAATGTGTGAGGGTACACCACCAACATTCAGCTTTTATCAAGTCTTCTATCTAGTGTGCCACAAGGGTCTATTCTAGGCCCATTCTTGTTTAGCCTGTAGATGATGTGCCATCGCTTTGCTCTGATGTTTATTAACGCTGATGATAACAGTTATCGATGTACATGGCGAAAACAAAGATAGATCAAAACTGGCTGATGTAATGTAAACAGCACGTTCTTAACAAAAAGACCAACTTCAACAACAGATCCAGACATCACAGTCTCTGAAATACAGTGGCATTACTGTTGACTTAAATCTTTTACGTTACATATTTGGAACTGGAATAAGCTTCTATTGTCATTCAGCTCTACACTCTTAAAAAAGTTGTAAGGAATATCAGATGCAATCTGATTATTTTCAAATTCATAAGAATTGAATGAATACACTAATCCTCCCACACATTATGTACTGTCTGATAAGTTGGGAACACATCAGTGAAATCTGCATCCCCTTTTTTTCCAGACCATTGTACTGATTGTTGTCATGCCATTGTTTATTTGGTGTGATATCAGAGCTATCTTTTTTAATCTATATAGTGCAAGCTCGGCTTGTATTTGTATATTCTTATAGATAGTATTTTCAGTGCTTTTATTCTCAATGAATGTGCCTTTCATCTATTGTCTGCCCAGGGACTGCAGATGGAAATTAGCCTTTCTGACACCTATTAAATCATCCCGATCAATCAACACTAAACCAATAAAATAAATGAATAAAAACATGGACAAAAGACATCAAAATATATCAAACGACAAGAAATAAAATAATTCAAAACAAAAAGTCTGGGTCACCTGGGTAGCTCAACTTGAAGAGAGTACACCCCATATACTGAGGTTAAGGTAAGCAAATGCTAGCTCTCTCCCTCACATACAGTACATATAAATCTAAAAAATAAAATACATAAACACAAAAAACATATTAGAACAAAACTTAGAGAGAGAGCATGGATAACAAAAATGGTTGCAATCAAATGCAGCGGTCCTGCATCTCTAATCACCATCACAATGACCTTAGGTGGGTAATCAGAGCTCTGCTGGTCTTGACTTAGTGAACCTGAAACATCGATCAGAGACAAACAGCAAGGCTTTGACATTGAACAAACAGTGATGACAAACAGAAGGGCTGTCATGTCAACTATTCTTTCAGGTTTAAATGCTCTGTTTACATAATCAGTATCACTAAAACACACCTGTGCACGTCATGGGCCCATGTCAGCTGCTGGGCCGAGTAGATCAGCATCTAGGCCAGGTGGATCAATCCTAATATAATCAAAAACATTGTTGGCATTATTCAAAGTTTACATTGTAATCAAGCCTTTATGTAGACATTTCAACAAATGTTTTTACCCAATTATTGTTTCTTCCTGCGGGCTTCTCCCCAGTTCTTTGTCGTAATTCTTCACCATCTCAAATTCCTCTGTAAAATCTAAAAAAAAGCTTTTTGTTTCTTTTTCAACAACTGCAATATGATTTACACGGATCGAAATGTCTTGATTTACTACCCACAATCACATATTCACAGTATTTATTGTGATCATCATATTTATTTTTGATATTTTCCCTTTACCTGGGATTGTGTCACCATCTTTCTTGAGTGACAGCTCGATTGACTTCTGCATTGTTTCCTCCAGTGTCCTCAGGATTTCCTCCTAATTCAGCATGAAAATCATCACTTTACAGCTCACAGAACAAAATATTGTGTTCATAATTGAATAAATCCTGTGTATTCAGAGTTACTGAGACTGAGCAAAATGCTAACAAGCTACATAATCTTCTGTACGTGTCTGTTTTAAAGTGATAACATTAAGTTGATCTAAAAAGTGTCTGCCTCTGTTTATGAGAGGATAATCAGCTTCCAGAACAATGCATATTAAAATGATAGTTCACCCAAAATTCAAATTTCACTCATAACATACTGGATCCCATGTCGGCAGAGCGCTGCAG
>JBCAUF010017053.1:0-10335 GCA_038406115.1 Haemulon aurolineatum | reverse complement strand
GCGCGTGCATGACGTCAGAGCAAGTCGGTATCAAGTCGGACACAAATCTAACCGGCATGCATTGTGCGCTGGTCGCCGGTGATCGATTCTGCGCAGACCTGGCTCATGTCGAACGATGCCTATTTTAACATCGACTGGATGGATTGGCATAAAATTATATGCAGCTACTAGTGAGGCTCTTAGTCCTGTTAATATGATGATAAACTCAGTCATTTTTGTTCTGTTACCACTTTTCTTCTACTTGGAAATCAACCAACATCCTATTCAACTCAAATTTCCTGAAAGAAAAAAAAAACACATAAACAATAACAATTTGTTCTTAATTGCTTGCCTGGGTAAATAAAGAATAAAGTAAGAACAAATAAAACACACACAAAAAAAAATTCTCTTCTCACAATATTTACTCAACTGACACCAAACTCGCAACAGAGCATTTTCAGAATGCTCTCCACAAACGATCCACACAGATTTTTGATGTATCGAAAATTGAGCCTGCAGTGCATCAAATTGTTTTACTGTAAATGGTATTGTAAACATATTACAAATTCTTGCCAAAAACAATGTTCAATTCAAATAATCTGGTTCATTTTAGAAAAAATGGCAACATTTTGGAGTCATGGTTGATGATTTTTAGAAAATATAATTTTAAACATCAGATTTTCACACTTATTAAAAACAAATCACCAATATATCCATGCTGTCAAGATGCAATTTGTGCATTATCAAATGTTTGTTTTGATAACAGAATTTATGACATTCTGACAATTTTTGAAATCTGCCCTGGAGCCAATAAATCATTGTTAAAAAACAAATTACCAACATCTCCATGCTGTCTAGATGCAATTGTGTACTTTTGTCTTAATAACTGAATTTCTGACAGCCATATTAAATCTGCCTTTACACACTAACATCTGCTGTCTTGCACACAGGTGACTGGCTTAGTGAATTTGTGAAGCTACGTATATGTGACTTTTCCACTTGCCAATTAGCTCAGATTGATGCTCCTTCTTGCTGTTGAAGATTGTGAGTTCAAGCCTCTGTTTGTTCAACATCCCCATATGAGAAGTCTGCCCATACTTTTCACAAAGGTCCAGTCCCATTCCAGATGTTCCCAACTGGAAACACAAGACAGTTGTCCTGATGGCAGCACTACAGCAAGCCTCTAAATGTCAAAACTTTGATATGTGCCACAGCTTTGGAACTTTCACTTAAAAATGCCTAATTTTGCCTAAAATTGCCTGGGCCTGACATTGCTGCACAGCAGCTGTAATTGTCCATTAGTATACCAGTATAATCACACCACAAGGGGGTGACGTTTTGCAGCTTTATTGACTGTAGATTTATTGGGTGCATCTCATTATGCAGACAGTTTGTAACTCAATACGTCATGGCACTGTGTTCACTGAGTCACTCTAGTTAGCTGCCAGAAACTCATTTGTATTAGGTCAGTAAGAGTTTGATGGTTGACGTTCACTCAGCCGTTCACATCTCAAGATAGCTCAATGGAGATATTACCTTTGTTTTGTGTCGTTTCTTTGGCTTTTACGGGTAAGAAGCAAGTTTTAACGTCTTGTGCTATCGTTGCTTAATGCATTTTCTCTACTGTAAAATGTGAAAAGTTGTTGGAAAAGAGTTCAGCTAAAGATAAAGAAGCAGACCTTTTGCTATGAGCAGACTATACGACAAACAGTTTATTTAAAGTTCATGTGTGGTGTGGTTTAGGAAATATGGAAATTAAGTTAAAATAAGTTGTACAAATCAATTAGCTGTCTCATATAGCCTACTCAAAAAGCTGCTGACCAAAAATGTCATTGCTTCAGTTTCTTATGTTTAAGCCACCTTAAAATCATTATTGTGTGTTGCTTTTCTAATATACATCCGAATCAATGAACTACAGTCATTGGCCTGTCGTATACAAATTCAGTTCAAGCAGCTTTTGTGTTTTTATTCCTGATTGTGAAATAAGGATGTTGTCCCAGTGGCCCATTTAACAATGTTAGTAACTTATCTGAATTTTTCACAGACATGTAACTGTTTCCTCCAGGTTTAACCAAAGGAGGCGGTGTGTTGCCAGATGGTCCTCTGGTTGCAGCTGTTGGAGGGTCGGTGAAATTCACCACAACACTGACTCCGACAACAACACCATTTATAGCAGTGATCTGGAACTTTGGTGATAAAAATATATTCTCTACAAATGCTCCAGACTCAACTCCACCAGAGTATAGAGACAGGATCACTTTCTTCATGTCTACTGGATCTCTGGAGCTCAGGAGTCTGACTCTTGATGACAGTGGAGAATACAGAGTTAATATTTTAACAAATAACCAAACACAGCTGGGATCCACCAGACTGGAAGTTTATGGTGAGCAAATGTTTCACATGTTGCATTTCTTTCAGTGCTGAGTGGTGATTATGCATATCAGTTGAGACAAAGATAAATATTGTTTTAATTATGTTTAGTGTTTAAAAACATACCCAACTAACAGATTTCAAATTGTGTTATTACATGAGAATGTGATAGTAGTTATATATTACTACATCAAAATGCAGCAATACTCAACTTTTAATGATCCTGAAAATCTGCTCTCTTATCAAAATCTGATGAAAGTTGTGGGGTTGTTTTTTTGGCAGCATTGACAATCATATCTGATCAAACCACACCCACACAGTGTCCAGATGATGCAAAATAGTAGGGTCCAACCAGCACCTGATTTTATACATGAACGCCCACGTTTTGCAATTAAATGTGGTTATCCCTATGTATTTACCAATTGAATGCATTGAAGTGAATCAGCTGATTTATTATTAGCTGATTGTGGGCTGGCTTAGGGATCAGCTGATATGGCTGAGGCTGAGCTGAGCTTGACTTCCGTGGCCTGCCTGAACTAACGCTATGCTCAATTTCCACTGACAATCAATATGTTAAAAAGGATATATATATTTTTGTCATATTGTCTTTGCAGTTTTCTGGGTACCTGTATAGTCTGTACATATAGGGCCTGATTTACTAAAGGTTTGCATGTGCAAAAACGGGTGCAAACCTGATTGCACGCGCAAACTCATGTTGAAGCTGATCTACTAACCGAACGCAAGGGGGATTGCGTCCCTAAAACGGGCAAAATAGCGCACGCAATCCCTTTAGCGTGTTTGCCTTGATGAATATGTCAATATGGGCGTCTCTGCCAGACCAAAATACTGGGAGGAGTAGATGCAAATAGATTAAGATGATGAGGGACGCAATGTGATCTACCAAACCGGCAACTGATTGCGTTCGCTAATTTTGTGACTTTATGTAGCACGTTTGAAAGGCATATATTAACTGGCACAGCTTTGCGCACAAAGGGCTGCGGTTGTTGTAACAAGGAAGAGGCATCGGCACAACGAAAGGCAATGGAGAAAATGAGTCTTTTCTGCTCACGTCAATATTTTTTTACATCTTTTTGTCAAAGCGGTTTCGCCATTTTCGCAGGTTGCTGGTATTCACCAATGTGTAACACATGTTCATCTCTGAACTGTAATCCGTCTTTACGTGCTGTAGACTGTATTTTCAGTTGCTCCAGTAATTAATTCAATATCAATGTCAGCGTTCTCCATGGTGAAAACTAGTGGTGCAGGCAAAAACCTCATTTAAATAGGACGGCCTCACCACGTTTGCTCCTGTTGTCATTTGCTCGAGCAAATCACCTGCAACACGCAAACCAACAGCGAGTGCAATCTGAACCAGTTTGGTCTGTCATCATCAGCATCATCATCATCCTCAGTGTCTCCTTGTTTCTCCCTTTCAGTGTAAATCATTGTCTTTTTCACCCACAGAGCCAGTCTCTAATGTAATCGTAACTGTCAGCAGCACAGACTTGGTGGAGAACAGCTCTGTCAGTCTGTCCTGCTCCTCCTCTGGATCCTCTCTCTCTTTTCTCTGGATGAACGGCAGCTCTGAGGTCACAGCCAGTGACAGAGTTCAGCTCACTAATGGAAACTCCAATCTCACTATAGTCAATGTGACCCGCTATGATGAAGGACCATACACTTGTCGTGTGTCCAATCCTGTCAGTAATATCACCAGTAATGAGATCGAACTCTCCATCAGCTGTGAGTTACTAACCTGCATCAGTACTTTATCTGAAAACTCCTGGATACAAACATCCCAGAGAGTTTAGATAATTCTTCACGCAACTAACATACAATTTTGCTATTGTTTTCTTCCCTACATTCAGACGGCCCTGAAAATATTAAGTTGACAATATCACCATCACAAGAATATTTTGGGCAAGGATCAAACATCACCCTGTCCTGTTCAGCTGACTCCAGACCCTCTGCCATGTTTAACTGGTTTCTGAATGAAAGTCAACTGTCTGATACTGGATCAGAGCTCAGACTGACGAACATTCAGTTTAATCAGAGTGGAAACTACCGCTGTCAGGCCTTTAACAACAAAACTATGAGATATGAAACATCTCAGCCTGCAGCTATAACTGTACTGGGTAAGTTGAAGTCAGAAGGTTTTTACATTGATAGACATGTTCATTAAATGTTTTGTCCAAAGAAAAATAGATTAAAAAAAAGATTTGGCCATGTACTCGTGATAAGATCAGATCAAACCCTCCTAGATATTAAGTACTTACATTTACACAAAATATACTTATGCTATTTTTGCTCATACAGAGGCAACTGAGAGGAGTAGGAATGAAAAACATTTGAGGTTATACCAAATCACTTTCTGGTGTGACCCGTGGCACAGCGAATGTTACGGAAAGCAAATATAACTTGTAAACAAACTGATAATAATTATCTTGTGATGGGTTCACAACAGCCGCGACACTCATCAAAATGTTAATGTGCCAGCTCATGAGCAGCTCAGTATTAATAGACCATCGTCAAATTCACAAGGTGGCGATTTAGATCTGAAGTCACACCCAGCAACTTCTGTACAGAGAATCTGACAAATCATGATCATTTCACACATTACTGATTGATCTATCATGATCTAAACAGTGAAATGATCATAATTTTTCAGACTTCTTGCATTTATACGACTTGCAGCAGCAACATTACTTACATTACATTAAGATAAAACCGTAAGATCAACGAAAACTAGCTAAGCACTGCACCACATACAAAATAACAGAGAGGATAAGATTTTATAAATAACTTGAGAAAATCTTAAAATGTGATTACAGCCATGACACCCATCAGCATATTGACGTTCATGTTCACATGAGCAGCTCAGCTTATTTAAGGCTGGAAGTAAAGCACAGTGGATGTAATCAAGCATGTGGACCAACATAATGAAGCAGGCACAACTTGTCAGCATCTTCATGCCACACAAAGCACTCTCTGCTATCGTGCTTGGGACACACTTTTGTGTCAGATGTAATCTGTATGAACATTACACAGAAATATGTGTTCCAGTGAGCCTAATGTCACATAATGTTACTGACTTAACTAACATCTCTGTGGTGTAATTTACATCTTACCTATTGCATAATTTAAAACTATCACACATTTATGTTGGCTTGGAAGTGGTTGAATGCTAATGTTAGCATTAATGAAAATATATTGTTTTGCCCTGGATTATGGCCCATTGTCCTTCTGAATTTTGTATGACTAACAAGTCTTTTCAGTTATTGATCAATTAGGAAGTGGTAAAATGATATGAGTTTTTCATATTTCCTCTTTATACGACTTGTAACAGCAGTACAACAGTACCTTATTCAAAACTGCATCTGGGCTTCCCATTCCCGGATTCATTACCCTCTACTGAGCCATGTTCCCTGCAAGTAAGAGAAGCTGCAAGTATAAAACCATTGTGTTTTTTACCCACAGCGCGTGTTGCCAATGTTGTAGTGACTTCAGACCCCACAGACTTGGTGGAGTTCAACAGCACTGTCCGTCTGTCCTGCTCTGCCTCTGGATCCTCTCTTTCTTTCCTCTGGCTGAACAGCAGCTCTGAGGTCACAGCCAGTGACAGAGTAAAGCTCACTGATGGAGGCTCCAATCTCACTATAATTAATGTGACCCGTAATGACGGACCATTCACATGTCGAGTTTCCAATCCTGTCAGTAATGACACCAGTGACGAAATAAAACTCTCCATCAACTGTGAGTTACTAACCTGCATGTGCACGCTCCTTATCTTGCACTATATGCATGCAGCTTGCACTGTAAACATCTTTGAGCTTCCAAGTTGATGGCATAATGAGGCTTCACACTGAGCTGTGTTACATGCCATATGTAACATTTTCTTCAAGCTACTAACATCACTTTCGGTGTTTCTTTTTTTTACTCTCCTTATGCCACATACTGTAGATGGCCCAGAAAATATTAATTTGGTAATATCACCATCACAAGAATACTTTGAGGAAGGATCAAACATCAACATATCCTGCTCAGCTGTCTCCAAACCCTCTGCCATGTTTAACTGGTTTCTGAATGAAAACCAACTGTCTGATACTGGATCAGAAATCAGACTGGTGAACATTCAGTTTAGTCAGAGTGGAAACTACAGCTGTCAGGCCTTTAATCAGAAAACACTGAGATATGAAACATCTCAGCCATCAGTTGTCTCTGTATTGGGTAAGTCAAAGCAGTGTGCCTCAATATTATATGGTTTTTAAAAAAATAACAGACTAAGAAAAAAATAACACTGTGGTAAAATGACACAACAAAACAACAAAAAATATCTTTGAATTAAATATGTTAGTGGTTAACCTTGCCGGCAAAGGCAATGCAAAAATTTTGCAAAAAGTGGCCAAAATATAGGTTATTACAGGTTTACTGGAAATTTAGATCCATAAGACTTGTGGTCAAAACTTTGCAACAATAATATTTGATCAAAAGTTCATAACAAGGCAAACTCACATGTCTGTTGACTGTTTTGAGTTAAGTTTTGAAATCTTGTGGTTTTAATGAAATAAGACTCTACTTCATTGTTAAGTGTGTGAACTGACACTCAAACTCATTCAATCAAACTTTATTTATAAAGCACTTTTCATGCATTTAAAAAAGTAGCACAAAGTGCTGTACGTGTTTAAATGCAATCCCCACCCCTGCCCCGCCCAACCACAGCACATACGCACGCATATACACGCTCAAACAGACACATGCACACACACAAATAAAATAGACTTTGAAACATGTGGCTGAGTAAGAAGAGCCAGGTCAGGAAACACCATTACTGGAGGCCGTCTGCACCGGGCACTGTTCACGGCCCACGACCAGGACGCCTCCACTCAGGCCAGCAAGGGGCCCACAGCAGTGGAGCACTGCCACAGACCCCCCACCTGGCCAGGCTGATGTTTGTCACGAATCAAAGACTTCCAAGCCAGAGCCGATCGCAAGCCCCCTGTGCAGATGGCCCCCACCAAGGAAACACTGGAAATATGGAATAAACATAAAACATAAGACTAATAAGAAACAAAAGCATAAAACTACATAGGCATGAAATAAATAAATAAAATAAAATGACAAAAATGAAATAGCTAAAATGGACTCTGTCATGAAACAATAAACGCTATCTTGTTATTTCCTACTTTCGGTATAGGTTGTTCAAAACTGTGACTTTTCTCATTAAATCTTTCACCCAACAGAGAGGATTTCAGGTGCTTCTGTCACACCATCAACAAACCTGACGATTGAGGAAAAACCTGTCAACTTGACCTGTGAGGCAGCTGGCTCTGTCTTTACCAGAACATGGAAGAAGAATGGCAAAGACCTGATCCTGGGTGACAACATAATACTTCATGATGAGAACAGAGTGCTGTCTTTCATCAGTCTGAGTAAAACAGACAGTGGAGATTATTCCTGTAAAATCAGCAACCCCATCAGCTTCGAGGAAGCTAAATACAAAATGGCAGTTATCTGTAGGTATCAAACTGTACAGTGTATGCTTACTGTTCACAATGATGAGTGCCATAGATAACCGCGAACCAGTGAAATGTTTGTTTGTTTGTCTGTGACACAAGTCAGTTATTGAGCAGGCTTTATATTCTTTATTATTTGTGCTGCTGTAACAACTGTACAACTGTCTGTTTTCAGATGGACCAGAAAATGTTAAAATCGAAGGTCCAGATGAGATTGAAGTGAAACAGACCCTGAAGTTAACCTGCACTGCTGACTCCACACCAACTGCTCGTTACACCTGGAAACTGAACGAGAAAGAGATACACAATTCTTCTGTGTTCACTAAAGAAAACATTGACTTTTCTGACGGTGGCAACTACACTTGTCAAGCCATGAATGAGATAACTAAGAAGACTTTATCTGCAGTGCATCCACTGACTGTAAAAGGTAAGAGGTACCAAGATGGTGCTGATTGCAGACTTTTCTGATACTTACCTCTGATCATTCAAAGAGTAGCTGCCCCCCTCATGATTTTTCTCATTCAACCACTTTATTTTAACCTTTAGTCTTCAGTTCCAACCAAGGCTGAGTTGAAGCAATTTATTAGACATCATGCAGCAGTCGTATAAGCAAATCTTACAACTGGCCAGCTGTGAGATCACATAAAGAGGGAAACTGTTCTGTGCTTTGTATCATCAGGTATGATGAGTCAGTACTGTTCTCAACATGTTGTAATAATCATGTCTCTATCCCCTTTTTTTAAGTACCAGATCCCTTTCCAATCTGGGCCATCGTTTTAATAGTACTTGTGTGTCTCTTGGTCGTAGCTGCTGGTATTGTGACAGTCCTTTACCGCAAAAAGTAAGTAAAAATAGCTATAAGGTGTAATTGGAAGTCATTTTTTATTGTTAAGAAGCACTCACAATTATGGTAAATGCAATGGCTAAGTGTAACCACTCTGGACCCAAAAACATGATTAAGAGACCAGACAGGTGAAGTTAAAAGTTCTGTTTTCATCGTGGTCAGCCTCAGGTTCAAGTCATTTCTGCAGGGCTAGTGGGGAATCGGGTGCAGTTGGGTGGCGAAGATGAGAGGAAGGGAAATGTCGTGAACACTGGGGTTAACACTGTGCAGGAGGGAGTGTAAGGATCTAAAATGACAGGTGAGTTGGTACATGTCAAAGGGAGGAGAGCAGATAGAAAATGTGGAACTAGAATCAGGTTGACGTTACAGTAAAACTTTGTTTGCTCAACTTACAAAAGGTTGATGTTCAACAAAGAGTCATTGGCTTATGTGCTGCTTTGGCTAGGCTCATAATGTACACTCATCGGCCACATCCAATACAACAGCTCTGCCATAAATTCTGCTTTTGCAAAGATAAGAGATGTTTATTAGGCTATTCATACTTTGGCCACTCTTACAACATAGATGAGAGAGCTAAAATATTAGAAACACCTCTGAAGATAATGCCCTCCAGTTCAACACCACTTCAAAATACAACGTAAAGTAGTTGAATTAATACCTCTCTGACCGTGAACTTTGTTAACTTTGCAAAGGCAAATTTTACGGCAGAGCTGTTGCATTGGATTAGATCAAATTGTACAACTGTTCAAGTGAGTGCATATCCTCGAAGCCTGACTTTAGCTTTGACTTTACGTCTTGTGTGTTGTTTCTCAGTTGAGCTGCACTTTGACTTAATATGCACATTGTGCAACAATAAAGTGCTACAGTGTACATAGTAACATTTTTTTTGTCAGGCTTAAACATTTAACTGTGATGGTTTATGGTTAAGAAAGGAAACCATTACGCACATAATCCTATTTGAATGTCTTTTACATGTATGCCATGCTAAAACTAAAAATGATTATGGCAATCATTATGAAAAAGTACATTTTGAACTAATGATTGTGAGAAAAGAAAGGCTGCAGTTTTCTTTTAGAAAGAAACAACCTATTGACACATTAACATATGTGTTTCTTTTGCTTTTTTCTAGTACAAGCAGTGAGAATGTAAAATGAGCTGTGTAGATGTCAGGCTTTATTTCATCTTCATCTTAACGTCTGACGTCATATGGCATTTGTGACACACAACAAATATGATATTCAAGACTGATTTAATATAATCATTAGCAAGTTAGATGAAGCTCTTACCTGGTTACTGATATACACTGATGACAGATAATGCCTGTCAAATATCTAATTTGCTTACTAACAACTCATTATCTGTTTGACAGAAAACTACCAAAAAGTTTCTTCAATAGAAACAATGGCAACAAAAGTAAGTATATTACATGGGTGTGTTGTGTTAATGTTTGTGTATTCATACAGTGCTATTGTATTATTTACTCTCCTGGTAGAGTTCTTCTAAGCATTGTTTATTTCTCATATTTTAAAGGAAGTGAAGTCCCAGAAAACACAGCGCACTCAGGAAATGAGGTAAAAAGTCATCGGTGTGTTTGCACGTACTGAGAGAAATATAACGGGTAACGGGTTAACA
>JBCAUF010016740.1:0-10366 GCA_038406115.1 Haemulon aurolineatum | reverse complement strand
GTTATCGCCTGCTGCACCGGTCCACTCGGCAGATGCTTCTTTGTGACAGCAGAGGGCGCTGTACCGCTGTTTGACACTGTCTAATGCTGTCCTTCAGCACACCCCATAAAGGTTTAAAAATGAGCAGATTATATTTTTTCATTTTGTTACATTTTATTGAAATGCACAACAGCTTGACAGGTACGAACAGTAGCCTATGTAACAGTTAGCCGACCAGCTAATCAGCTGACCTGCTATCAGGTAACTTAACGTTATCTAACGCTATACTGTGGGATACAGTAACGTTACACAATATAGACTGGTTAGATGCATACTGCAGAATTTGCTTTTGTTTACATATTGCATACTACATGCTACGTTCTGGGCAAATCAGTGACGTTACAAACTAGCAGTACAGTATGCGGTACAGACATCATGACAGCTGTCATGATGTCTTCTCTCTGAGGAGACAAAAAAAGAAAGAGGGAGAGTAACCGGATAAAAACACAGGCAAGGACCATCATTGTCCCGGCTTTCACTCGCTGGCTTGAGCTCAGAGACGAGGAGGAATGTCCGACCGACACTGCCTTGGCCGTGTTACTAGCGGGAGTTTGCATGGTTACAACAAATATCCACCAGCTCAGCGCGATTCATCTTTCAAACAGCTGCTGGGTGGAATGAAACAGAAACGTGGTCAAAGTCCTTATAGGCACAATCTGACAATATATTACAATATTAGAATGTCTCTGACGTAGTTTACAACTGCACACCGGGAGATCAGGAGGTTTACGACGGAACACACTCGTGCTCATGGGAAATGGTGTCTTCCTTCAGGCAAAACACTACCGCTTTCGTCTACAAGCGGAATATTTGTGTTAATATAAGTGTTAAATAGTTATATCTTCCGACAGGAATCATAGAGTGTGTGGTCCTAAACACGGGTCTGTCAGTCACTCTGCTCTGCTGTAGGCCGAGGAGAAAACTTACTTTGTATCCTTTATCCAATGAGGAGAGAGAACAGCAGAAAGCTGCGGTCCTCTCTGTGTGTGCACGCATAAACACCAAAACCAACATGGAGGAGAAAGGAAAGTTACCCATTCTAGCGCTGCCGCAAACGGCATACACTGCAAAACACGCAAAAAAACGGATGAAGACAAACAAGAGGAAAAGAGAAAAAGGAGTAGCCACGGAGGATGATGCGCGTGCATGTGGTGACGTAGGGACGAGGGCGGGGACTACTAACTCCGTCCGTTGACAGGAAGTTAGCCAAAACTACTGGATCGCTTACTTCTGCTTTAAACAAGGGTCACAAAGTAGCAACACTGCTGACAACTGCCATGAGATGAAAACTGAGAACCCTGAAAAAAAGCAGTCTCTTTATGAAGCATCTAATTACAAAGATTCTGTGTAAAAAAATATTGGTCTACAACCCCAGTTCCAAAAAAGTTGGGATGCTGTGTAACTTGCGAATACAAATGGAGTGCAATGATTTGCAAATCTGCTAAACCCATATATATTTCACAACAGAACATAGACAGTTTAATTGATTTAGAATTTGATGACAGCAATGCAAAGTTAGGACAGAACCATGTTTGCCACTGTGTAACATCCACTCTGTTTTTAAATGGCAGTCTGTAAACATCTGGGAACTGAAGTGGCCTGTTGCTGGAGCTTTGGTCGAGGATTGTTGTCTCATTCTTGCCTGATGTAGGATTCTAGCTACTCAACAGTCCTGGGTCTCCTTTGTTATATTTTTCATTTCATGATGCAGCAAATATTTTCAGTTGGTGAAAGGTCTTAATTGCAGGCAGGCAAGTACAGAACTGATACCCTTCTACTACAAAGTCATGCTCTTGTTAAAGATGCAGTATCTGGTTTAGCACTGTCTCGCTGAAATATGCAAGGCTTTACCAGAAACAGATGTAGTCTGGATGGGAGCATATGTTGCTCCCGTATGTATCTTTCAACAAGCTTTCCATGCCATGGGCACTAATGCACTCCCTTACCATCAGAGATACAGGTGTTTGAACTGAGTGCTGGCAACAAGGCGGATGATTATAAATACATGGTTTTCAAAAGAATTTGAAATTTCGATGAGTCGGACTGCAGAACAGTTTTCCACTTTTCCTCAGTCCATTTTATATGAACTTTGGCCCATAGAAGTCGGCAGGGTTTCTGTTCATGTTCACATATAGCTTCTTCTTTACATGATATTGCTTTAACCTGCATGTGTGGATGGCACAGCAATCTATGTTCACAGATAATGATTTGTACAAGTGTTCCTGAGCCCATGCAGTGATTTCCAGTTCAGATCATGCCTGTTTTTAATACAGTGCCGTCTGAGGGCCTGAAGATCACAGGCATCCAATATTGATTTGCAGCCTTGTCCCTTGCACACAGATTTCAACAGATTAACAGATACAGATAATTTACTACATTTCACATAGAAAACACAGCTAGGAAAGAGAGAAAGACAAGGTAGCAATATTAAAGAATGACAGAGCAGTGGACTGAAGCCTAAGAGACACATTTCTAATCTTCTGTCATCCCCAGCTTGGTCAATGGCCCTCTGTGCCTGATTCTGATGCACAAGGCATCCCCTAGTGTCAGTATGAGATTCAGTATTCACCTGTTTAAACCCTCCACGTCTGTATTAAGATGGACAGAGCAATGCATGTAGTATAAAAACCAAGAAAGTGCTGCTTGAGTCCCAAGGTAAAACACAATTCACTATGCAATTTTTTAATAACATAATGTAATTACATGACATTGTACACTTATGTACAGTAAATTTGTGTGACCAACGTACTTATTTTCACCCAAACCATGATCTTTTCCATTAACCAAAAAGTTTTGTTGCCTAAACCTAAAGTAATGCTGATGGTGAAACTTTTCTTGTGAAGAAGAAAGTAAATTGTAAACAGAGTATGCATGCAATGATTGGAAAGGGTTAGGGGCATGTCCAAAAGTGATAGTAGGGGGGTACATAAGGCATCATATTTTGAAGAGAGAGTCACTGACCAAGCTGCAATATCTGACTTTTTTCACATGAATGACTATACTCATCCCTTTCACAGTAAATCTTTCTATATTGACACAAACATGCAAGAAATGTTTTGACTATGTTGAGGTCAGCTCTTGTTGCCACTAGTCCAGGTGATTGTGTCCAGGACTGCTTGAAAACTGACTGACCAGTTAAAGGATGAGATAAACTTAAAGGTATAGGGTTCAATGAGCAAAACAGAAACTTTATTAACTAAAAAATCAGTACATTTCAAAATTATTGCAATTCAATCCAAGAACATTGCCCATTCAATTTCCTTATAAACATAATTGCAATTACTGAGTTCTGCCTTCTCTGCTTTGTCTTTATCATTTCATTAGACAAAAATTTCATAAAGAAACTCACAGAAGACCTGAAGAAGAAAATCCGCAGTCAGCATGAAGAGGAATTGAAAAAACATGAACCTGACACAGAAATCTACGAAATAAAAGAAAAAAACGAGGAAGCTGAAGTACAAACCTTTGATGAATTATTTCAGAATTCAAAGAAGGAAGAAGTGAAAAAAGTGCTTATGACGGGAGTTGCTGGTGTTGGTAAAACACTTCAAACACAGAGGTTCATGGTAAGTTGGGCGAATAGAAAATCCAACACAAACATAGACTTGATCGTGCCATTTCAGTTCAGTGAACTTAATTCAGGCCAAGATCAGAGCATGACAGATCTACTTCGTCATTCCCTCAATGACAAACATAGAGGAGTTTGCAGGTACGAAGACTGTAAAGTCGCTTTTGTCCTTGATGGTTTGGAAAAATGTGACCTTCGTTTGGACTTTGATAAGAACGAGGACCTGACTGACATGGAAAAACCAGCTCCAATGGATGTGCTGCTAACAAACCTCATTAAGGGGAATTTGCTTCCCTCTGCTCTTCTCTGGATCATCTCTCGACCTGAAGGAGTTGACAAGATTCCTCTGGAACATATTCAGAAAAAGACAGAATGTAGAGGTATGAAACAATGACAGTCACACGTGTTCACAGCTCATACACTGTATCATGTGATCTTTATCATGTGTCATTTTGATTATGAAAGACTGCAAATGTTGCATACATGACAGATAACAAGTTTAGGGAAAATATTTTAGAATCATGTATTCATGTTTACATTTAATTTTCTCCGTGCCATTTTCCTCTTTTGGCTTTCACTGCAGGTGTAATACAATGCATCATGTGACACTGTATTTATAGCTACCTGCTATTATATTGTGGAGGAGTGTAAACAGAATTAGAATTCCATGCATTCATTATGATTTCTCTTTATTGTCTTCTTTAGACAAAAGTTTCACACAAGAACTCACAGCAGACTTGAAGAAGAGAATTCTTGATCAGCATGAAAAGGAACTGAAAAACCATGAAACTGACACACAAATCTACAAAACAGAAGAAACAAACAAGGCAGATAAAGCTCAAACCTATGATGCATTATTTGAAGATTCAAAGAAAGTGCGAATGACGGGAGTGGCTCGTGTTGGCAAAACACTTCAAACAAAGAGGTTCATGGTCGACTGGGCAAATGGAAAACATACAAACACAGACTTGATAGTGCCATTTCAGTTCAGTGACCTGAGTTCAAGAATCGACGAAGTTCAAAGCATGACAGATCTGCTTCGTCATTCCCTCAATGACAATAATCACAGAAAACCTTGCAAGTACGAAGATTGTAATATCACTTTTGTCCTTGATGGTTTGGAAAAGTGTGAGCTTCCTCTGGACTTTAAGAAGAACAAGGACGTAACTGATATGGAAGAGTCAGTTTCGATGGATGTGCTTCTAACAAACCTCATCAAGAAAAATTTGCTTCCCTCTGCTTGTCTCTGGATCATCTCTCGACCTGAAGGAGTTAACAAGATTCCTCGTGAATATATTCAGAAAGAGACAGAATGTCGAGGTAAGAAACAATAATAATGCCTTTAGTTTTTTGGTACCAATCACATTGAATCATCTACATCACATTATCAACATCAATAATCTAACTACCCCAAGACAATTTAATACCATGATCTCAAACCACTTCATCTCACTGTCCAATTGTTTTAATTGAGTATCATCCCCTTTTGAGAAATTTAACTTATTGGTTTGCTTGCAAATGATGGAAACCTCAAATTTCAAGACTTAAAGCAGAGTTTGAAAACTCATTACTTGCAAATTCAGACTGTAATTTTCTCACATCATTTTCGTCTTTTGGCTTCAACTGCAGTTGTAATGCCAAACATCATGTGACACTGTATTTTATATAGTTTACGAAAAATATTTAATAACATTTTTGACACTCCAGACTTGATTTCAATGGAAATAATGTTTCAAGCACAGTTAAATTAACACTGGTTATTTTAAAGTCTTGTCTTGGTGTTACTTGCTCACTGTCTTGAAGGTAAGTTTTTCATGCTGCATCAATGCATCTTCAGTAACATGATGAATTCTGTTCTGTTTATTCAGAGACAGTGAAGCGACGGCAGCGGCTGATATCAACCCTAAGAGAAAGACTTCTTCGAGAAAACACTCAGGATAAAAATCAGGACAAAAATCATCCTAACCAGAAAGATACAGAACACATCATAAAAGACAGAAGTAGTGAAGTCAATGACAAAGAGAAAAATGGATGTACTGTGGCTAAATCAGTGACACCAGTGAATACAGTATCTGATATATTCAAAGATACAAACGGACAAACAATCAGGTCTGTGCTGACGATTGGAGAGGCTGACATTGGAAAATCTTTCCTTGTTCAGAAATTCATAAAAGAGTGGGCCAAAAATGATGAAAAGTCATATTTGACTAGGATTTTCAATTCCGCGAAGTCTTTCATGGGATATGCCAAAGATGATGATGGAGTTATATTTCCATTTTACTTCTCAAAGCTTAATTTGATAAAAGAGAAAGAGATTAGTTTGGTGGGACTTCTTAATCATTTCTTCAAGGAAACAAATGAATGTGTAATCTCGAACTATGAACAGTTCAAAGTTTTAATTATCTTGGATGGATTGAATGAATATGAACATCGTCTTGACTTTGATAACAAGAACAAATTGACTGATGTCAGGGAGCCAGCTTCAGTGGACGTGCTACTGACAAACCTGATCAGAGGAGACCTGTTTCCCTCTGCCCAGCTCTGGATAACATCCCAACCGTCAGCTACCAAAGAGTTGCCTGCTACACGGATGACAGAAATACGACGTAAGCTTTGTGTGAATGAAGGGTGTCATGGGATGCTCTTTGAATAACAGTATAATCAATCCCTCGCAACTGTTTTGATCAAAATCAAACAATGATCATGAGGTGGCAAAAATGATCAAAATAGCCATAAAATGAAAAGTGAACCTTGAAAAAAAAAATGCTTTCCTATTTAATCTTCTAATAACACAGACAGTATGCTAAACAAGTGTTGGTTTAATTGGACCAAATTTAGGATACCCTCATAATGTTTACACACCGCCTTTTACATACATGAATATAAATAAATTAATATTTAACGTTCTTTTTACATTTCATGCCCTGCTTCACTGTTTGTTGGTTAGTTGTGTAGCAAAAAAATATATGTATTTGACACTAAAAAACTGTACTATACTTGTACAACAAACATTTAATTGTCACTATTAGCTAATTTCTCTCCACAATATCTTTTCCTACAGGTAAGCTTGATCTTGTAAGTCATGAGAAACTCAAAAGTCAGCTGAAGGAGCAATTCACTCATGTGTCTGAGGGGATCGATATGGAGGAAACCTCTGCTCTTCTGAAGGACATCTACACTGAACTCTACATCATAGAGGGCGAGAGGGGAGAGGTCAATGACCAGCATGAGACCAGACAAGTTCAAGATGCCAAGTTCAAAAAAGAGACACAAGAGACATCGATTAAATATCACGACATCTTCAAACCAGCATCTGGAGAAAATAAACCCATCAGAACTGTGCTAACGATCGGCGTAGCAGGCATTGGAAAGTCATTTGCTACAATGAAGTACATGCTGGACTGGGCTGAGGATGAGGGCAATAGGGACATATTTTTTATGTTTCCACTCTCTTTCCGGGAGCTGAATTTGAGAAAAGAGGAAGAACACAGTTTGCAGGAACTTATTAATAATTTCTTTCCAGACATGAAGACATCAGAAATATCAGACTATGACAAGTACAAAATTCTGATTGTCCTGGATGGATTTGATGAATGTCGCCTTGATCTTGACTTCAGTGAAAGTAACAAGTGCACAGATGTGAGACAGAAAACCTCAGTGAAAGATCTGCTGACAAACCTCATCCAAGGAAATATGCTTTCTAAAGCTCAAATTTGGATCACCTCCAGACCTGCTGCATCCAACCATATCCCTCCTGGTAAAGTTGACCGAGTTACAGAAGTACGAGGATTCAATGATGATCAGAAAGAAGAGTACTTCATGAAGAGATTCAGTGACAAGGATTTAGCTAAGAAAGTCTTGTCACATGTCAAGAAATCAAGGAGCCTCTATATCATGTGTCACATCCCTGTCTTCTGTTGGATCACGTCAAAAGTTCTGGAAGACTTTGTGACCAGAAAACAAGAAGAGGAGAGGATGCCCAAGACTCTCACTGACATGTACATACACTTCCTTTTGTTACAATGCAGACAGGCCAATGTGAAGTATCGTAGAAATGAGACAGATTCTGAGACAAAGTCATGCTGGAATAAAAGGAATCAGGAAACAGTCATATGTCTGGGGAAACTGGCCTTCATGGGGCTTGAGGAAGGAAACCTTCTCTTCACTGAAGAAAAGTTGACTGAGTGTGGTCTTAACATCACAGAGACTGCAGTCTTCTCTGGATTATTCACACAGATTAAACGAGAAGGCTGTGGGCTGAGTCAACACAAATTGTTCTGCTTTGTCCATATGAGTATTCAAGAGTTTCTGGCAGCTTTCTATGTCCTTCACACGTTCAGTCACAAAGGTGAAAATCTGCTCACCAAAACAGCTTCAAAAAATTCAGACTTACCTGCAGTAGACTTCTACAAGACAGCAGTGGACAAGGCTTTAGATAGCAAAGATGGAGACTGGGATCTGTTCCTCCGCTTCCTGCTGGGCCTCTCTCTGGAGACTAATCAGAGTCTACTGCAAGAGCTGCTGAAAAAGACAGAAAATAACAAGGAGACCAACAAGCAAACGATTGAGTACATCAAAGAAAAGATTAATGAAGAGAACAGTGACGCTGATAAAAAATTAAATCTTTTCCACTGTCTGAATGAGCTGAATGACCACTCTCTTGTGGAAGAGGTCAAAAAGTGCCTGAGCTCTGAATCAAACTCCTTTGAAAATTTCACCAACTCCCAGTGGTCAGCTCTGACCTTTGTTCTGCTGACATCAGATGGGGATCTTGATGTGTTTGATCTGAAAAAGTACCCGAAGTCAGAGAAAGTTCTTAAAGGAATGTTGCCGGTGGTCAAAGTCTCCAAAACTTCTTTGTAAGTACTTTTAAAAATGACATTCAAGTCTTCATTCTAAAATAAATGTTTAAGTCAAATATATTTGAATTTCTGTCAGACATTTTGGCAACATCCAAAAGCCAAATAATTAAACAGAGTCAGCAGTGTCAGTGTCAGCACAGATATTTCTGAAATATTTTCACAGGCTGAGTTGGTGTGGGCTCACTGAAGAATCCTGCAAAGCTCTGTCTTCCTCAGTCCTCAGCTCTGCATCCTCTAATCTCACAGAGCTGGACCTGAGTCATAACGACCTGCTGGACTCTGGTGTGCAGAGACTTACTGATGGCCTACAGAGTGTACACTGTAAACTAGAAATCCTCAGGTAAGTGGTCATTACACTCACTGTAAATTCTATGGACAGCGACAGAAAACCTACACAGTATCATTTACAGAGTTTGTCAGTGTTATCCCAAAGTTCAAAAAAGGTCCATAGAGAGGAGAAGTCCTGCTCCTTCTGGTGGACCACCATGGGACCATATTTGTAAAAAATATGTACAGTGGTCAATGGCGAGAGACAAATCACATTTTCTAACAATTTGTTAGTCAACAACGCAACAACTTTATTTACTTTCTTCACAATTATCTTTTAAAATTGAAAATATCCTGTGTATTTCATTGCTTACTTCAAATAGGATCAATAAATTATTTTACTATGTACATATTTTTCTGAAATATGGTCCGAAAGGACACACCAGGAGGGACATGACTTTGTTGAGAAGAGGTACAAAAGTTTTGTTACAGTAATTTTGCATGTTCAGAACAGAGAACAAAAAGTCAGAAAAGGGCAAATGAGAGCTTATCCTTTGCATCACAAAACCTACTGACCCCTCTCCTTCTAGTGTGTTTTTTTCAACTTTTTAGCTGTAATCTCAGCTGTCTGTCCTCACTCAGTTCAACTTTCTCTTTCTTGTTGTCACGGCAAACATGTCTGAACTACTTACATGTACTCAGCTCCTCTGTTGAGCTGGTAACGCTTAACCTGTGATGGTCTAGGGATCGTAGTAAATGGTGTTAAGAATGGTGTTAGACCAGTAAGATAATAATGATATTAATAGTGATAATAATAGTAGTGGATAAATGACCTATTCTGATTATTATTTATCTATCTATTATTTTTAGCTATTTGTCAGTAGAAATATCAGCGTCATTTTGAATGAGGATTTCTCACCTCTGGAGCAGTAGCTGGATTTTGATTTTACATAGGCTACCCGTAAAATACAGTGTTATTGTACTACATCCTCACTGACACTATAGCCACTACACAGCTCACATCCACAATATGTGTGAGCTTTTAAATGTCCCCAGTAATATCATGTTACCATGTAACTCTCACTTGTGTATGTGTGTGTGCGTGCGTGTGTTTGGTCTGCAGGTTGTCAGGTTGTCAGGTGACAGAGAAAGGTTGCTCATTTCTGGCCTCAGCTCTCAAATCAAAAAAACTGGCCTCCTCCCTGAAACACCTGGATCTGAGTTTCAATCACCCAGGACCCAAAGGGAAGGCAGTGCTCTCTGTTAGAGCTGAGGATCCAACTACAAGCCTGGAGACACTCTGGTATGTCAGTATGTGAAGAAGTGTGTATGTCTATACAGTTGTGGTGATACAGCTGATTTTCCTAGTTATCATGAGACGACATCTACACTAAGGTCAAATCTGAGGTAAACACATAGTAACACTCTGTACAGCGTGACCACATTCTTGAGAAAGAAATCCACCCAACAAGCTGAAAATCACCTCCACCTCCAATCAACTCTTATTGCTAACTAATGCCAACCTGGCTAAAACTACAAGTTGCCAGAAAGTTTTTCCTTTCAAAAACTGATTAAAAAATGAGTGACACTGTTTGACTCCCACCAAATTAATTTGTAGATGGAGATCTCG
>JBCAUF010015962.1:0-10438 GCA_038406115.1 Haemulon aurolineatum | reverse complement strand
TCAAAGAAGTACGTCATGTTTACAGACGTTGTAGCTTGCTAATATTACTCAAATATATCAAATAAGCATGCCATGTGCAGCTACAGACATTATTGTGCATAAATAAACTAGTTTCAATCATAAAAGTCGATTAGGATTTTTACCATGTCTATATTTCTGTCGGGAGCTGCCATAGAAGACTTTTGCTGTCATCCCCGCCATCTTGGTTTTTTCCAAATGAGTGTAGTTTCATTATGAGACCAGTAGGTGGTGCAGGCAGGGCCCCCAGATGAGGACAATTGGTCAAAATTCTTACAAATGAAGTATCATGGTGCAGAACAGCAAAAATGTAATGTCCTCATATGAGGATGCGGGGTCTCAGGAGATCAGTGCTTCCGAGGGATCAGAGGGTTCGACAGGATTTGATGCGCTCATTGCAGTGTTGTTTTTGGCAGCCATTTTAGATTTAGTTTTAGTCTTTTGGACAAAAATGCTTGTTAGTTTTAGTCAAATTTTAGTAATTTCAAAATGTGATGGGTTTTAGTCTAGTTTTAGTCAGTTTTAGAAAAAAAAAAAAGTATAGTCTTAGTCTTATTATAGTCTTGTCAACAAATCCATTTAGGTCAATAAGCATTGGAGATTGCTGTTGGGCAGAAACCTTTAATGTACATTTATAGAGTCTGTTACTATGATAACTGACTGAGAGCTTAAAGGAGAAGTTCAGTTTTTTTCAACCTGGACCTTATTTCCAGCATGGGGTACGTACATCTACTCACCCATTAAGGTTTGACGTAACTTGGAGTCCTTTGACGCTTTTAGATATACAAGTGATCGGCGTCCATATAAGGCAAGAGATTGGGGCATCTACATTACAGGCTCTAAATAAGGCATTATTTAAAATGAATCGCCAGTACTATTCCCATGTGAATTCAGTTGCTTCGTTTACATCTGCTTTCACTGGGGTGACGTCACAGTGAGCACAGCTGATGATCAGCTATGTTTGTTTACACAGAGTTTGCTGCTGCTAGTTTTGTGCAACATGGGAAAATATTTATCAGATTTTGAAGATGTGGACGACGAATTTGACTATGATGGACGCCTTTACCGTTTTGAGCCAAAATATGGGTTAGGGTATATTAGAGTGTATTCTTCACTAGAGTCTCTTGGCTGGCATCAGGCTGGGCAGAGAGGCGGCCAGAGGAACAGACTGCTGCACAGGGCTAGGTGGGCATTTATTACGTCACTTTGTCGCTTTATACAAGTAAAATCACCAGTTTTGTATGTCGTTTTACTAAAAATCACATTGATTTAGTGGCAAATTGTGGCACTTCCAGCTTTCCATAGTATGTGCCACTCTGCACCACGCCAAGAAACTAGAGGTACGTTTCAATTTACTAATTTTCGCCTCCTCGCTACTCTGTCCTCCGCTTGTGACCCGGAAATCGTAAAGTAAGGAGTAGAACGTACAGATAACTGTTTCAATGTAGGGAGTAAAAGTACAGATAGCTGAAAAATCTACTTAAGTACTTAAGAAATTCTTTCAGACTTCATTTTGCTTCGTGTTTGTTTTTCAGATTTACCTGTGAAGACAGATAACAAAGCTGCTTTGCTCCTGTTTCCATTGTCTGCAATCCTTGTGATGGTGAACGTATACTCAGTTCCGGGATTTAGTCCCTCAATCTTCACAGTGCTGGAGTCTTCTGTGATCAAAATGTCTCTGTGTTTGTCACTGCAGTAATCTATATGAAGTTTATATCCAACAGGGTGATCAGTGAGTGGTAAACCAAGAGAAACAGTCTCTTGGCTGACATTGAGAACTGTTACTTCTCCTGGTGGAGGAACATCTGTTATCAGAGAAGAGAAGTGCATCTCAGTATAAACATACTACAGCATGTATTTAGTCATTAAATTGGATCTGCTAATGAATGTCACACTTACAGTCAGACTGTGCGGTTGGTGAAGTGTCCCTTCCTTCCACACAGCAAATATCAAAGTTGGCATTGGATGCATCATAGAATTGGAGCTTGATAATTAAGAAAAATATGCCGTTATTGTTTATGCAGTTTATTCATAATTACATTCAACAGTAAATAGGGAAATCTACATTTGGGTAGGAATTATATTATAATTCATAATTAGAGTTGTAAAGAGAGAGAGTTGTAGAGTAGTTGTAGAGTTGTAGCCATTTACCTCTTCATCTGAGATTTCCATGGTGGGGACACTCTCGGTCATCCAGATTATTCAAACGGCTTCTCACTGAAAGTAACAGAATGGGACCCTGTAACGCCTTCTTCTTCTCCAATTTTATCCAAAAATCACACATTTAAGGGTACTTTGAATCCTGCAACATTCACTGACAGAAATTGTAGCCTACCTTTGTCAGAGAGATTCATCCATGGTAAAGAATATCTTTTATCCAGGAATTTGTTTTTGCAAACTTCTTTTGGGGCTTAAGTATTCATCCTGTGGGTAAAGCTCTGTCCTTGCCCTGGCAATACAATAGCTTGGCTGCAGGTGTAGTCGCCTTTTATTCTGCAGGGTGAAGTCACTTTCAGTTTTGTTTCCCATAAATAGGTTTCTCATTGTTTTAACAGACAACATCATATCACCCCACTCTTGGCTTCTTTTCATTGGCTCCCTTTTCAAGGACGTAATTTTGATTTCAGAGGTGGGGGGGACTCAAGTATTTTTTAATGAAAACTCAAACTCTTTCAGTTCACTATGTTTTCTTGTAGTTCTTCTAGTTTTCTATTGTTACTTTTAAGTGTTCCCTTTTTAACCCTTTACACTTATTTTCCAGCCTCTTCTCCTGTATCTCATTCTGCATCTCTATCTGTCACCTGACAAAAATATATTGATGCATGACATGAACAGTGTGACAATTTGCGGTGTAACAATCATCAATTTTGATGATACTGTTATAGAAGAAAATACTTAGTTTCACAGAATGAGTGTGGATGTATAAAATCACAATTAAATCTTCTACATCTTTCATTGTTATTTTTTAAACAGTTGCTGCCTGTCAACACACACGAAAATAATGAATAAAAATAATCAAAGCTACCTCTTTAGCACAATGTAAGGTGGTTTTTGTGTTTTTTAAATATCTGCATTGTTGAGGTTCTATACATTTTATTTCTCAGAACTTTAAAACTAAAGACACTTTACAAGATTATTGAGAGCTTTGTAATTGATGAGGAGGATGCAGAGCCAGTGAAGGTGTTGGAGGATGGATGTAATTTGAGTACATTTTGACTTTAAGAAGTCTCTTAGGTTGAGTTTTCTTTTTTTAGATATCCTGGCTGTGCCTAATTAGCACACACACACACACGTACACGTACACACACACACAGAGGCAGGTAGGAACGCACGCACATGGAGACCGATTCAAAAGTTAATGTAGGAATGAGACCTTTGATATTACAGTTTGTCTTGCTGACGTGACTAAGGCAGAACAAATGCCCAACATGTTAACAACAATTTACAGCGGCAGTCTGGCAGATTAAATCAACGGGGACTCCTGTGTGGACACCTAGCAGACTGGTGTGCAAATCCTGGCGTTGTTTTAGGAATGACAGCCTTCAGTTTGAGCGGCTGTTTTTCCGCTTGGTCCTAGTGCCTGACGCGTCTCAGTTTATGGTTTACTATAGCGTAACATTGCTTTTGGACGGTAAAAACTGCAGGGGACAAAAACGTCCCTTTTGAAAAAGTGCAGGGGACATGTCCCCTGTGTATCCCCCTAAAATTACGTCCGTGTCCCTTTTCATTTTAGAATTGGTTTGAGGATTTTACTGATTACTTTTAAAGCTCATCTTAGTCCGGCTCCAAGTTATATACTGTAACCAAAATGTTGACTCCATATGAGCCAGTTCGCAGCCATAGATCCTCGGATGGGGGCTTCTTGGTGGTTCCAAAGTCGAGTCTAAAATCTAAAGGTGACCCAGCTTTTTGTATCAGAGCCCCTCGACTTTGGAACAACTCACTTGAGGAGTTAAAGCTTGCAGATTCAGTAACTTCTTTTAAATCACTTCTTGTCTGCTTTTTTACTTTTTTATTTTATCATTTGTTTTATTATCTATTTATTTATTTTATCTTTCAATTTTTTTCTGTATTTTACTTTGGTTATTTTATTACTTATTGGTGTCACACTTCTTACCTGTTTTCTATTGTTTTTATGACATCTTTTTATTGCTTTTATTAATTTTAATTAATTAACTATTTCTATTTTTGTTTGCTAATATCATCATCTCTTTTAATGAGTTATGTTTCTGTCTGACATTAATTTTTCAATTGTCCCTGACTATCCTGATTCTGCTTTGAACTATATTAATTAATGTTGAATCATGTGTTTTCTGTGATATTCCAATGATCAGCGTTGAAGACTATATGTTTTTAGCAATTTGCACTAATAAACTGGCAACTTAATATCATGGAATTAAAAGTAAAAAGATTGGAAAGATGTAACAAACTACTAATAATAAAACGTGATTCCAAGAGTAGCTAGGCATCTTTTTGCAGCTGAATACAGTAGGTTTAAGGAAGTGCTCCAAATTTAACTCAGAAGATATTAATCCTGGGTCTTAAATCTTTCACATGTATGAGATGTATTAACTGATTAAATTATCAAAATGTAAGTTGTGTTAAAAAATATAAATATCTGGGGTGTCAAGGGGCACGGTGGGGTAGGCAGACACCCCACATGTAGAGGCTATAGTCCTTGTTGCAGCGGCCCCGGTTTCAACAAAAGGAACACCAGCAGTGCTGAGATAATTTCTGTATGTCTCCCAGTCAGATCAACTGAACATCTTCTATGCACAGGTTGTAGGTTTAGGAGGTACAAGGGCAGATGTCTTTACAAACATTTTCAACCTGCCACTGCTCCAGTCTCCACCAAGATCGCCATTGTCTTTGTCTACAAAAGTATTTATATAAGCTATGGCATGTTTTTATTTATTGCTGTATGCTGTTTGTATTTATCTATGTCTATTGTCTATAAATTTTAGGGGAGTGTGTATGCACAAGGTAAGCTGGAAATAACCTGTCCTTCTTAGGATCAGTAAAGTTGTCTGAATCTGTATCTGATCTTTACAGACTAACACGAAATCTAAAAATAGCTAACAGAAGTAATAATACCTAACATTTTTCCTTTGTCCTAGTCTTGCTCTTAATCCAGGGAGGAGGTGGAGTACCTGCTTAGCCAGGTCCGAATACAATAACATTTGTGTTGTTGTTTCTTTTGGCCTGAGTCATGGGAAAAGTATGTGTATGTAGAGTATGCGACTTTATTTTGGAGATTCATTCTTTATTTTTTGGGGGGGGGGGTTTGCAATTGTGATTTCATTTTATTGACCTGTTTGAGCAGATGTTGCTTATTCTTCCATGTTTAAGTTGTGCAGAAACCTTCAGAGTGTAACACACACCTGGGCTCATGCTGCTTGAATGTCAGGTTGTTTGTGTCTTTTGTCAATTCTTGCACAATTTCTCCCTCACTGCAACAAGTCGCAATGTAACGCTCCACTTCACTAGGAGGAATGTCCCAACGCAGAGACAATGACTCACTGTTGACCTGATAGACAACAATCTGTCCAGGAGGGCTGGGCTCTGTGGAGATAAAATAATGGTTTCACTTATGACTGGATATTCAAATTCTGTCAGTTTTGCATGCACTTTAAACTGTAGTTTGACTGCCAAGGGCAAGAGACAAAGACAAAAAAGCATACAGTATAATCACTTCATGCTCTGAGAAACACAGTCTCCCATCTGTTTAGCCACAGTAACAGTTTCTTACCAAATTGCCAAAAACACACCTTGTTGCTACACATGGGAGAAAACAAAATTGGAGTTTACCTGCATAAAGAAAAAAATATCAAAAAGTTACTTCCACTCTCTTGGTTTACAGTATTCATAAGATAAATAAAGTGACACAAAATAATGCTTCATTGTAAAAGGCTAACACAAAATTTATATTGACACGTGGTTAATCGCGAGTATACTATACGAATTAAACACTTTGGCCTGCCTCAGAAATGATCGGATTCATCCCAAAGCAGGAACGTCAACTTGAAAAAGGAAAAAATCCTCTGGTCCTTCAACCTGTGAAAGAGTAAATAAATAGTCTGACTGCCAAGGGCAAGAGACAAAGACAAAAAAACACACAGTATAATCACTTCATGCTCTGAGAAACAGTTTCCCGCGCTCTCTGGCTGACTGGATTGTCCACTCAGGTTGGCGTACAAACATGCCGGCGCAAGATGGCGATGCTCTCTAAATCAAGACCCTTGCTATATGTATATATAAAAGCATAATTATAAGGCTACGAAAACCAAACAAATTTTATAGCGATTATACACTTACATAAAGACATTGTATATGCACATTTTCCAAATAAACCATGACAAATATTGCCCACTGGACCTTTAAAGGTGTATCCAGTAATATAACTTCAGAAGTTCAAAAGCCCTTTTGTTGTTGATTCAGCACGCCAGTGCTTGGTAGAACCTTGTGAACATCTGAGCACGCCTCCAGGCAAACATACTATATTACTGACTGGTTATAAAAACTGTGTCGTTTTTGACAGCCATTTTAGATTTCGTCTTAGTCTTAGGCTTCTAGTTTGGCGCGCCAGGCACAGTCTCGACACAACGGAGGTCCGCCACGCCAACGGGGTGTGTCCAGGCGCACCGTGGCGCAAGTACTCCTCCGTCCCTCCCACCATACATAAATGTAAGTGCTGATTAAGACCGTTGCATTGAATAGTGGTTGTTGTGATTATTTATCACATTAAAATGTGCGTGAAACTGTGGAAAGCTGCCTGTGAGCTGCCCAGTCAGCCGGTGTGCCGAAAGCTGACCACGTTCGAGCTGGCGAGCTTTCAGCGTACCTTTGGCAGAGCTTTTGGGCACAAATCTTGCACTGCGCCGAGCTGAATCTGTGACGCCTCCCCCTGCTGCGCCACCACCTACCTCGTAAGTATAGTCTTTTAACAAATCCATTTAAGAACAGCGTAGCTCCGGACGTGAATGAGGCAGCGCGTGAGTGAGTGAGTGGACGAGCGAGAGAGAGAGGCGCTGGGTGCGAACGAGCGAGTGGCCGGTAAAAGCAGCGGAGAGGAGCGACTCAGGGAAGTTTGACAGTTATAGGATGCAGCAGCATTGCACATACTTTTTACGTTTTAATTTGCAAATTACACACACAATAAGCAAAAATGTTGTGCATTTTGAACGGCTTACAGACCACCCACGAACGTGTCCATTCTTGTCTCGTCAACGAAAACTCACACACGTTTCATCACATTTTAGTCATCATAGAGCCATGTTTATCTTGTCATGTCTCGTTTTCATCATGAAAACAGACAAATTAATTTCGTGATCGTCATCATTGATGAAAACAACACTGTATAAAAACATACTTAATGACGTAGTTTTGAGTAAAATCTCGATGTTGGTGTCGTGGAAGTTTTTTCCTGCTGCTGGTGGTGAAGAATGAAATGGAGACTTATGCCGGCCGACAAGGTTTTATTTTCTTTGCAAAGAAAAGGTCAGAATCAAGAAAGACCCAGAACATGGGGAAACATGAACACTTATGCTTGAGGACCGCCCCTCAGAGGGCAGGGAAACATTATGTCAATGTCATAAGCATTCATTACGTGTCATTCAGTTTCTGTAATGACAAGTTAACATTGTTTAGATTGTCTTGATTATGACAACTTGACACCAATCAAAGTGACATGACCAGAAAATGTCTTTGTCATGACAACTTGACATTAAATTTGTTTGGGATGTCCTTATGACAACTTGACATTAGTGAAATTACCAGGAAAATGTCTTTGTCATGACAACTTGACATTAACAAAATATGCATCTGTTTTTGTGTTTATGGCAAATTGACATAATGATTATTATAATTAGATGTGCAAGGTTACAGACCAATTTTAGCACTTGGTCATAGATGTTTGGCAGGATGCCCAAAACTGTCATGACACCATTATGACAGTGTAACAAAAAGATATTCTTCGACCTCAAGTAAAGTGGTAGCATTGTGATTTGTCGTGAAGATATCATGAAGTGTAAACTGACTATCATGACACCATTATGACATTGTAATGAAGATATTCTGACACCTTATATTACTGACACCCTATGTTAGAAACTCTGTCAAGACTTGTTCTGTAACATTATGACCAAGCACAACGAACACTCACACTCAGGAACTAAACAATATAGTAGCTGTTTAATACCGCAACATATTTAACATGCAAAACATACTGACATCCAACATAAAACAGTAAGCATGTCACACTTGCATTACTGAAAAAACAACAAGTAAATACTGGAAAAAACAATTTAATGTTCCAGCCTCTTAATAAAACATCTTAAACAATACAGCAAGAATGAATGACTAATTTGTAAATTGTGATGTTCTTTACCTAGGTCAGCTTATATATAATTGGTAGCAGTTCCCCTCCCTGTTCTTTCTGTGTTATTGTGTGTGCCATTTCAGCAGTAATAGCTGCCCTGCACCTCTCTGTGAACGTGGAGATTTTTTCATGCTCATCTCTTGACAAACTCTTAAATACATCGGAGAAACTGATGTAGAGTTCGGCAATGGGAGCTGTCCTTGCAATTGTGTTGCGGTCAACCCCCAAGTGCTCAAACAATCTTTTCATGGATCCACTTTTTTTGAACCTTTTTAGTGCATCGACGGAAGTCACTTTGGAGAGAAGATGACAAAAGTTGAATGAATTTTTATTGATTTCCTTAAGGGAAAAGTTTGGTGTTTGATTTGACCTAAAGTCCCATTGTTCAAGTTCATCACATGCTGTCCATAGGAAAATGAAGAAAATTTGGTTCAACATACACCGAGTTATGGTCAGTCACTACTGAAAGACTGCGTTGCATAAACAGGGATAATGATGAAAATGGCTGAAACTCTCTTTTACAGTAACATCACGCTGTCAGATGAAATCTACTTACTCCTTAAGCGACTGTGCGGCTCTGAGGTTTTCACTGGCTTCTTGGTCTTTTTCCCCTTCTTCTTGTCCTCTGACTTCTTAACCTCTTCTTCCTCTGAGGAGAATGACCCATCGGAAGATGAGGATGAGGATGGTTCAGGGGAGGTAGATGAGGTCAAGATGATACCTTGCTTTGCCCCCTTGTGAAAATGATTTGTGGAAATGAACATGTCGAGAGACTACAGAGTAAACAAAGTAAATTATATATATGCATACAAACATATATGCATGCATATATATGCACATAGATTGCACACACACACACACATACACACTCCTGATCAAAATCTTAAGACCAGTTACAAAATTGCAAGAAATTGCATTTTGCACTGTTGGATCTTAATAAGGTTCTAGGTAGAGCTTCAACATACAAAAAGAAGAAATGATAGCAAGAAAAAACTGCCTTTAAAAGGCATAAATCTGCGCAAAAATTTGGATTTCATGTCATTTTTTGTCAAGTAGTCACACTATCGAGACCTCCTGATCGCAAAGGCAAAAAATCTTACTGTCTTTGAACATTTTAGGATTGTTTAGTTGAATAAGCAAGGCCTCTCAAAATGCGCCATCGCTGCTGAGGTTGGATACAGCAAGACCATAATTTAGAATTTCCTAGAAGATCCTGAGGGTTATGGAATTAAAAAGACAAGTGGTAGACCCAAAAAAATCGCACTGGTGCTGATCCGGAGGATCCGATTGGCTGTTCGTCAAGACATGGGACAATCCTCGACCCAGATTAAGGCCATTACTGGTGCTGACTGCAGCCCGAGAACCATCAGACGGCATTTGCAAGGTGACGCCCAGCTAGCAATTTTTGGTTGTCAAAACATTCTGACAATGTTATCCATAATGTTGTTACAATGTTTTTAGCGGGAAGTTTTTCTTAAGTTCCCAGAATGTTCAGGAGGAACATTCCATAAAACATCCTAGAACTGTTTTGCAATAACCTTCCCACAATGTTGAAAGAAAATGTTGAAAGAAAAACATTCCTAAGACATTAAAACCTAATGTTGCAATGATGTTTTTAGCGGGAAGTTTTCCTTAAGTTCCCAGAATGTTCAGGAGGAACGTTCCATAAAACATCCTAAAACTGTTTAGCAATAACCTTCCCAAAATGTTGAAAGAAAAACATTCCTAAGACATTAAAACTTACTGTTGCAATGATGTTTTTAGCGGGAAGTTTTCTTTAAGGTCCAAGAATGTTCTTGAAGAACGTTCTGTAAAAACATCCTAAAACTGTTTAGCAAAAACCGTCCTAAAATGTTAAAAGAAAAACATTCCTAAGACATCATAACCTAATTAGGGGGCCAAGCCCGCGGGGGCTGGGGAACGCGTATGCAAGCAGACGCGTTTCCCAGGACCGGTGGTGCTGGGAACCCTATTGTTTTTGCTCAGGTTTTTAGGGGGCCAAGCCCGCGGGGGCTGAGGAACGCGTATGCAAGCAGACGCGTT
>JBCAUF010015903.1:0-10444 GCA_038406115.1 Haemulon aurolineatum | reverse complement strand
ATGTAAGTATACTAATGTCAATGCAATGCATTTACAACAGTGCAATTTTGTCATAAGTGCAATTGTGCAATTACCGTGACATTGTGCAATAGCTGTGCACTTGTTTGTAAAGCTTTGTGATAGAATTGCATAGTTAAATGAAAAGTTCCATGAAAAGTTTGTTTTATCAAATAGATATGCATAATGTGTTTGTGGATTTCCACCTGTTTGTGTGCTAAATTCCAACATTTTCAGTTGTGGGTGAAATCTCTCAGGTATTTATATCGGCGGAGACGCACGAATAGTCGAGAGGCAAGGTGTGGGTTCCTGTGGGTCCCATTTGATTGCTAGACTTTGCACCTGAATTTGAGCTCAGCAAAGCAAAATGGGAAATGGAGTCTGTGAAGGACTCCCTTTGTATGCTTTGGTGCCCCTTTCTCATTGTTCTCAGGCTGGAAGGGTCTTACATGGCTTAATCATGCCAAAAGTGACAAATACTTAGAATTAACATCAACCATACAATCAGCTCTGTTGGGCTAAAAATGTAAAATTGATAGATGAAGCTACACACATATTAATTCTTATGAAATAGACTACTGCAGCAGTTTGAAATTAATTGTCATTTCTGCACAACTAAGGTTCAACTGAATATTTTTGAATTACAGATCAAGCAATTAATGGAATAAGGATTTTCTCTCTTCGTCATCATGAGCTCTGTGAGTTGATCCCTTTACTGCATTGTCACTTTGTCCTGCTATGAAGTTTATTTTGGCCCTACACAAGCCGGGTAAAGAAATCATTGAGGAAAAAAAAAGAATCTATGAATATTCGGGATCCTTGAAAATTATTGTTCCTAATGGGAGCACACTTGTCAGAGGGATTACTTTTTATGAGAGCAGATATACAAATATCGCTTGGTGAATTGTAAAGATGTTTGTTCAAGCCTGTGGAACCCTGTCAAAATATGTGTGGGTACAATTTTAAATACTGTTTTAAGAGTCAAATATTCTTTTTCATTTCCAGATTCAGCCATCCACCAGTGACACAAGTAATGAGAAAAGCAGTATCTTGTTGATTACATGTGGTTTTCATTTTTGTCTTCAAGGCAATAAACAACTATATTGAGACCAGGTTTTAATATTGTGAGAGGAACATAAAACTAACTTTTCTTTTTGTGTTTAAATAAAAATCAATAAGCAAAGAGAAAGTTGGATCTTCAGGACAAGTCCAACAAATCACCAACTAGGAAACGACGATGTGACACTACACCAGATCAAGACATAAAAGGTATTTTGTATTACTCTCTAACAGTTACAACAAACTATGGGATTCTGTTTTAATTAATGAAATAAAAATAAATGCAGTGTCTGTTTCTATGTCTTGGTCACAGAAAATACTTCCTGATTGGCTGGCTGGGGTCAGAACACCTCAAACAGTCCACAGCATGCATGTTATACTTTTGCGGTGTTGGGGGAAAAAACTGCCACTAGGGGTATTTTTTCCTGTTAATGTGATCATAACTTTAACTGTATTGCAGCTAAAGGCATGATTTTTGCTGAGGAACCTTCATTTTACATATAATTTGAAAATATGATTCAAACATTTTCAATCTCTGATTTTTTTATAGTAAGATGAAAAAGTGTACGACTAATGTGCTCAGAAAATCCATGATATCAAATACAGCCACTAATGCCATGAAAGGAAGTTTTTTTTTTAAATCTGCTGCTGCGCGAAAACTAGATATGCATAAAAGTCAATGATGTTACAAATCTAAGACATGCATAAGACTGTGATAACTTGTAAAAAATTTCAGGCGTCCGATCACTTTTTCTTTTGAAAATGGGTCATTTTGTGTGTATTTTTTCCCATATCGGTGACTTTATTTTTTAAATTGGCATTTAAAGGGTTAAAATTTTGAATTATTTTTTAGTATTTAGTAGTTTTGATCAGGACTGAGGTTGATTAACAGATTTATGCAAAAAAATCTGAAAAAAATATTTATCTGATATATTTTTACAGCAGTCAAAGGTAGTGGCTGAAAACAGTTTTTTCTGCTTACTCAGCAGATTTTTTTTGAAAATCTGATGCTGCACAAAAACTGAATACAATAAGTAAATTAAAAAAAACTGAATACAATAAGTAAATAACTCAACTGTGACTTTAAACTGAATAGTGTTTTAAATCCAGACAACCTTTGTATCGTGGAAGGTATGGTTGTGGCCTTAGCCTAATTACACACCCTAAGGGAACCTTGATTGACTTGGCAGATGGAGCACTTGGCTTTACAGTCATTTCTTCTTTTTTTCTATAACAAGACACCGCATTGGATGTTACTTGTGACAGGATACACTGTGTCATGGCTCCTGCTGAACAGTTCTTTACTTTTACTCTGACAGATGAAATTATACTCTTTTATGTGAAAGACCAAATGAGATGTGTCCATAAGAAACTTCGTAACCATGAGAACAACAAACTCAGCACTTTCATCAAGTAAGTATCAAGTCTTTCATATTTCAGATTTCATGGTGTATGTGCCTGGCTCCACCCCTGACCAGGAGTCAGTCAGATTCATGCACATAACACTTCTACTCTGTAATCTGTAAAAGTTAACAAGAACGCTAGGGGAGTTTAGCTTTTTATAATGTATTTAATAACCCTTTTCACATACAGTTGTTAGACACATTGTTGGTGTAAAGAAATATTTTTTTAGATTATGCGCGAGTACGCTGTTCATAGGTGAATGTCTGCCAGAATTTGGTTTTACTGATTGTTTCAGTGTATATTTTCAAAATAAACAATTAACCCTCATTTAAACTCTTTTACGACAGCGAAGAAATCAATCGTAAAATCAAGGATTTGGACACAGACAAGAGGAAGTTGGTTGGTGTCTTTGGTCAAACTGGGGCTGGAAAGAGCTCTTTAATAAATCTCATCATTAGAGAGAAGAATCTCCTGCCAGTCCTAAGTGGCAAAGCATGTACCTCAGTCATGATTGAGGTGGAGGCTAACATGCAGAACTCAAAATATGAGGCAAACATTGAGTTCATTACAAAAGAGGTAAAATTAGTTGAATAAGTTAACATTTATTTGAAACTGGTTGAAGAATTGTGATGTCGCTGTGTGATGTTGATGTACATGACATGTCATTTAACTGAACTTTAGTTAAACTTAATTGCCATTTTATTTTTTAGGAGTGGGAAGATGAGTTGCGACATTTTCGTGAGGAAAACGCAACTCAGGAAAAGATGTCAGTGCTGTACCAAGGAGAATGGGAAAACGAATCTGTTGAAAACCTCATGGATGAAAAACATTTCAGAGAAATGGGTGAATTTCTCAAAGGCGACAAGAAGATTTTAACATGTGAATCAGTAAGTAAAATAAGAGAAATATATGAACTATGTATTAAAGAAAGCGTTCATGCTCATCTGACAGAGGGAAAAGTTATGAATTTCCAGTCAGTACTTATGTCAGTTACACTGCCTAATCATTCTAGTTTGGTTTAGTTCAACTGTAGTAAAATCAGTATATAAGACACTTGGACTTCAGGCATCTACATCAAATCTGTACAAAAAAAAATCATTCAGAGGAAATCTTTGAGAACATTGTTTTACAGCACTCGATTAGTTTATACTGTACAACTGATAAAGTGCAAATTCCAATCTGAATTTTACCACCATCATTGTTCCCAAAAATGTGGAAAAATTAGAAGTAGGCCAATATTTGTTCTTAAAATAGTCAGTCTTTGTTCTCTCAAAAAATAAAATGAATGAATTTGAAGTGAGATTCGAAAAGAACTGATTTCAATAAGCTCATTCAGAACCACAATTGATTACAAAAAACAATAGCCAATCTTAATTAGGACCTGCCGTAAATTCTCAAATAGTGGACAGAGCCTTTTATTTAGAGCACTCAAATGCAGAGGCTACCTTGTTTTCTGATCTGCTCCCATTTACCTTGTTACAATTCTGTTACCAAATTATGTTGTTAAAACAGATTCAACCCTTAATGTATCTTTTGCAAATTAAAAGTGTGTCTGTCTATCGTTTCAATGGATAGAACACCTTAATTTTCTACAAATATTTTGTTGTGAAACATTTTCAGGGTAGCTATTGCCTTCAGTGTCAGCGTTGAGTGAAATGAGACAATGATACAATAACAGTGTTTAAAGTAACATTATTATATTGTTGAATTTATCAAATTAAAGCAATGGAAGCGTCAATTATGAATATTTCATCAGACTGGGTTGTGCTGACTGCCAAAGGTCAACATGAAACACAGAAGCTTGGTGCTACTACTGTATGATACTCGTCTTATTGTGTTATATCCTGTTCTAATTATTTTATGCTACTTGTAAATCACTTAAATGTCCATATAAATAAAGTCACCCCAAGCTGCCTTTATTTAATTAATTTTATTATTTATTGCAGGCTGATGATCTATCTAAGGGAATTCGCAGATACATAAGAAGTGACCCAAAAAAAGTAGAGAGGTCTTACTGGCCACTTGTAAAGTGTGTGAGAGTCAGGGTGCCAAACAAAAACCTTCTCCAGCATGTCACACTTGTGGATCTTCCTGGAAATGGTGACAGTAACAAGACCAGAGATGACAAGTGGAAAGAGGTATTTGATTCACATGCACTGCTGCTTATTTCGAATTAGTGTTATCTGGAAACAGTAACATCATATTATAACAAACTGAAATATATTATTCACATTGATCTTACAGTTGTGTCCTTTTAGGTTGTTGGATGCTGCTCCACTGTGTGGATTGTGACTGAGGCTAATCGAGCAGCATCAGAGAAAGAAGCTTGGGAAATCCTGGAAAGAGCCAGCAGCCTCATGGGAAACGGTGGCCAGTGTCAGCAGATTCACTTTATCTGCTCAAAGTCTGATGAAATTAAAGATTCAGATGATTGGTAAGTGATTCAAATTGCAGTGCATAGTTAAAGTTAACATCCATATCTGACAATGTTGCATATGACAGCCAAAAGCTTATCAGGAGTAAACACAAGCAAATGTACATAAAATGGCACAGGCGATACTGGGAAAATGCTTTGTTGTTAGTTAGGCACCTGCCCCCCTTTTCTATTATATTGTTGAATTTCCAGCATTGAAAGGGGTACATCTTCTACACATAAGCCTTTTATAGAGAATATCTTCGGGTGTAACTCCTTTGTAATCACCAACATTTTGATAAGTAACTGTAATTTGAGTACATATTTTTTGTAACTGTAACTTGTTAAATTTATTTTGTAATCTAATTACCAAATCCCATTACATGTACAGTAGCTTGTTACTCCCCAACGCAATATTTACATAAAATTATCATATGTGTATTGTAACTGTATTGTATCGTATCATACATTAAACAATATTATTAATATATCAGGATTTAATTTCCTATTTCACAGTCATCGTCAATATTGGATTATTGTGACACCCCTAGCGTAAAAAGTTGCTCCTAACCTCAACACAGCACTGTCATGCATCCATTATTCTCCACTACAATCCACCTCCTGCTTGTATTAAGGGTAATTAGTTGTGCTGGTGTTGTTGTAATGTTGTAATTAATCAGTCATGAAGAAAAAAGGTGTAGATTTGGGGTTATTTCAGAAGATATTCATTAACTAAATCACAAACTCCAGTTTCTAAAATACTTTTAAATGAACATGAGGGCCCTGGTTTTGATTGTATTTGGGATATGGTGTCAACTGAATCAGATCAGCTGAACATGAAAAACTGTGATATTTGTCTATAGGCAAGTCAGGTCAACATATGCATGGATCCTGAAGTTCCTGTACTGTGCTGTATTGTATGAGGTACCACTTGATACAGATCTTTTCTTACAGTTCAGCAGCTGATACTCTTGCTCAAATCAAGCAAGACGTGAACGAAAAATTCAGCAAACAAGAGAGGCTTAAGGTGAGTTTTATACACTGACAAAAATAAAACACAATGATTATCTATGACTGCAAGCCTGCCTTAAAATCCTTTTTTTTTTCAGAGACAATTCAATGATAACTGTTTCAAAGTGTTTACAGTGAGCTCTGAAGAATTTCTAAAAAAGAAAAAACCTCAGAACCCAGATGAAAATGGTAGGCACAGACTACATATATGAAGACTTTGTGGATACTAGAAAGTGTGTTGCTCCAATACATATATACAACAATACAGGATTAAATTAAAGTATGTAATGTAAGTGTGTCAGATGCAAGCAGTGATTTTTTTTTTTTTGACAGAAATACCCAAACTTGAGGATTTTTTGCATAGTCTCAATAACTGTCACTCAAAGACATCAAACTACGTGTCTGGAGCTGTTGGGATTCTCTCTCTGATTCAAGGGGCCAGCTGTGGAAAAGTGGTAAGATCAGGAAATAAAACTTTTTTAATTGACTTTAAGTGTCTTAATTATCATTCATATTGGCATAAAAATATGCAAACTGAAATTTAGTATGCATAAATTCAGTAACAACATGGTAAAGTTAAATGGCAGACTTCTGACTTTTTGCTGTGTCAGAGAGGTTGTGTAATCATGCAAATGAATAGGTGGTCATACTTAAGAGAATAAATAATGATCATTGTCTTAAAAGAAACTCAATCAGGTATCTTTGTAGTTTGATTGTTTTTAATACTGAATATGTTATTTCATTTCAGGCTGGCAAAACAACAAACGTGTGCAAAGACCTTGAAAAACAAATAAGTAATGAACTTAATAAAGTTGGACAACCCATGCAAGAGGATTGCAAGGCTTTTGGCAAAAGCCTTAGTGATGGGGTTGAAGAATCCAAAAGATTATGTGAAGAAACCACAGAGTCCTTCCTACATCCTGTATGTATTTGAAATGTAATTGCATCAAAACATCTGCCTTTGCACATATGTCCTTACAATGATTTTTCCTTTTTTTCCTGATAGAGTGAGTCAGGTCGTGGTTTTCACAGGACATTAAAGTGTGTTGTTCAGAATAAAGGCACCTACCATTCAAAAAAATTTGGAAACCTGGACCTCAATGAGAAGTTAGCATCACATTTGACTGACAGCATTGATGAAAAATTCAAGATGACCTTCCCGTAAGAAATTACTTAATGAGGACATAAAACCCTTTGTTGGCCAATTTCAATTTGTGTCTAGAATTAACAGTTTCTTCTGTATACAGCTGTAGAAATTATAATATACATATACATAAAGTACATAATTGAAATCCAAACTTTTGTTAACTTCCTTTCAACTTCTTGGCATGTTTCAGAAATGATGGAAAAAGTGGATTCTACAAGATCATCAACATGTTTTCACTGAACATAAAGAAGCTGATTCAAAACCACAAAGATTTCGAACTGCAACTGACATTTCTCAAGACAGAGGTAAAATATGAGAATAATACCATCCTATCCATCAGACCATTATCAGTATTCAAGGAGCTTCATTGTCATTCCTAAGACATATGATGCATGAGTAGAAATGAAAGAAGGTACAGAAGACCCCATAAAAACACCAGCAATAAATAAAACTTACAGTATTAGCCCTGTTTCAGCCTCTCTTCACTGGTTACCAGTTCAGTTTTAGAATTGATTATAAGATTCTACTGATTACTTTTAAAGCACATCATGGCTCAGCAACCCGCTAAGCGAACTGTTGCTACCTAGTGAGCCAAAGCGCAGCCTCAGATCCTCAGGTGGAGGTCTTCCGACACTATCAAAGTCACAACGTGCCACGGAAGGTGACCAGGCTTTCGCGGTCAGGGAATTCCCTGCCTGATGATCTCAGACATGCAAAATCAGTGACATCTTTTAAATCTCCTTTTAAAACATATCTATTTAAAAAAGCCTTTCATTAATTTTACCACACCGACTAATGTTTACCTTACCTGCATTACCTACATTTTTTCTACCAGTACTTTATTTCCTCTCTTTAAGGAAGAGAGAATTCAGACAGAACTCAGAGAAATTATCCCAATGAGGAAGAAAACAATCTATAGCAGTCTGATGACATCAATCAAGGAATCCATGAAAGGATGCTATGAAGGTAAGATAGGAGATCTTGATATGCAACTTGACAGTATAATGCACATTTCCATTTTATCATAGTGCAGAAAAATATTGTCCACAACAATTTTCTGTTTTATTGTAGAAGCAGCAGGGTATGAACGAGAGGGCACACTTCAAATGATGAGGGAGACTATCAGGAAGCATGTGCAAAGTTCCAAGGACACCATGTTTGAAAATGCTAAAAATGCTATGTTGCACCAGCTGACACTCTTGAAGGTTTGTCAAATTTTATCTTTGTCACTTCATCATTATCCATACCTCTAGGTCATCATTTACATGAACTCTTTTCTATATTCAAGTGAAATATGAATCATTCTGAAAACTGCTTTTGTCACTATAACACCTCGGCACTGACACAAGTATGCAACTATTGTTATCAATCTAAGAATACAATTAAATATTTGACAACGTGAGTGATAAGTGATACAATTCTGATACTAAATTAGAAGGAAATCCTGACGACACTACAAGAAGACATGCAGAAATCGATCGAGCTCTCACTCAAGACAGATTGTGACTCAATCCCAGGTAATGGGGACATATCAATTTAAAAATATGATAATCATTAAAGGTACAGTACTGTAAATATTTGACTGAAATTAGTAAACAAGACTGCAGTAGTGTAATAGTGGAGTCATTGTGAACAACGCTTTTTTTTTTAGATGTTGCAGCGGAACTTGAAAAGGTGAAGTGGTGCTACAACTGGAAAAAAAACACTGATGAAGAAAGGGCACAAATTCGGTAAAACTTCTGTAATAATGTCTACACACTGGCCAGATTATCAGCTGTTTTGAAAAATACCAACAATGTGCTTAATTATATTAGGAGTGATCCTCCTGACCCAGCAGCTGACAGTGGTCTTTGACATGTGCACAGGTATGTACTAGTGAAACTAAAGATCCAAAATTACTGTTCAATGTCTCAGTCTTGCCATTTGTCTCTGGTGGGCATTTCAGGTTTTCTCATTGGAGAAAAACAGCGGAGGCCTGTACCCATTGAAATTCCTGGTGGGCTCACTGATTAGAGGTGTTAGACCTCTGTGTTTGGTCAAGTTATCCTTGTTCTCTTCAAGTGTTGATTTCATATGTACTTAGTGTTTGCTTGTTGTGAATTACATTCAGAGAGATTTAATTGAGGTTTTTGGATAGTGTGTTTTGCCCCTGATTGATTAGAGATCAAGGGCAAACAGAAAATGTGGTAAATGCATGTTTTTCGCTCATGTTTTTATTTTATGAGTTCAGTATTGGTTTAATGGGATGAGTGCTCTGCATTTTCAGTGATTTAAATCTTGAACTTTAATTACATACTATACTGGACCTGATTTGACATCGACTTGAGGCAATGAACATCAAATACAGTTTTTTTTCCTTTGATGTTCGAAGACAACACTGTTGCTTACTGCAGAATAATGCCTTCTGTGTGTGTTCAATTCTTTTTAAGAAGCAAATAACTTGTTGATAACAATAAACCAGTGGCTTCCAGCTGGAAAATAAAGTATTTCATTTATTTCCCGTTGTTGTGTTTGAATCCAACTAATTTTGATTTGCTGCGCTGTCCACTAAAGCTGAATAAAGTTGACGTTTCAGTGCGTCACATGCAGTTTAGCCTCTTTGTCACTTATTTTGTGTAAAAGGACCAAAAAGCTGTCCAAAAAACTTTCAGGTTTGTTGTTTTTTCCTCACTTACTATTGTTGTCAGTTTCAACTCTGTCACTGTTTTGGTGTAGATGGGAGGAGTAAGGATCCCTCTTGAACCCATGGTCTGCTCTGAAGCCTCTGTTACTGTACACCTAGCTAGCTGTGACTTGTTAGCTAACGTAAGCGCTTGTTCTAGCGTACTGTACCTCTACAAGACCAGCATAATGCCTGTTAATCCTTACTGTTTAGGAGTTCTAGGTGAAGTTGTGGGAGGCTTCAGAGTTAATCTTGGGTTCAAGAGGGATGTTCTCTTAATTAACCTGTCAAAATAAAAAAGCACAACTAAAAATAAACCACTTACATGAAGAAAAAATCTGAAAAGACAGAAATAAAGAAAGCAAGATTGCCATTGAAAAATGCACCATAAGGCAAAAAACATCAAAATGAAATAATATTTAATGCATGTGTTTTATTTTTCTGAGGGACTTTTTTCAGTGCCAGCTTTTTCACTTTATTTTAATACTGCTTTTTGGGTCTATCACTACTCAGTTCACATCTACTGATGCACTACCTTAGACACATCATCAGTGTTGTTTCTGTCAGAATAAAAGTACAGTTATCCCATACAGTATACTGTATCTTTACTCATTCTCATCGTTTTAATGTTTGACTGTGTTTTACTGTGTGTAAGAATGTGATTAGTTTTCAAGAGATGAGGCGAGGCCATGTGAAGCGCAACTGTATCATCTCTGTCTCACTCAGCGAACCTGTGAAACAGAATGTAGCT
>JBCAUF010015793.1:0-10457 GCA_038406115.1 Haemulon aurolineatum | reverse complement strand
TTTGTTTCGACCCTCAGAGAAGTTGGGGACACACTCCACCAGCTGAGCCATGGCGTCTGCAAACTGAATGAAAAGCACAAGAGTTCAGCCTCAAACCGTCAGTCTGCAGGTCCAACCCGACCCCCCCACAAAAACCCCACAACCCCCCACAGCGTGTTCAATCATTAACAGCTCTGCAGCACGTCTGTATGTAGGTCACCTGACAATGATTACCACACAGACTCCTCTGAACAAACTGATGAAATGTGTCAACTGTTCATCCATGAGCTCTTCAAATTGTAGAAGCATGAAGCCCACTTTCACTCGTGTTATTTATTTGGGATAACTGTGAGTTATCATGTATTGATCTTCAGAGGCCAGAGGTCAAAGTTCAGGGTCTGAGAGATGAACTGTGACGAGAGGGAAGCTCTTTAAACTGGAGCACACACAGCATAACAACAAGAAGCAAAACCTCAATCAGGACACTTATTTGTTCGATGTATTTTTATTTGTGCTGCCGTCACATATTGTTATTACCTCAGTGCATGTAACACAGGCCTCAACATGAACAGATTCAACAGATTCAAGTCACATTTATTTTATCTGTTGAGGCTGAGACGAAGCTGAAGACACTTCCGAATGTCAGCACAGAGAAACTGATCTCTTGTTGAACCTGAGACTGAACCCACATCAGATCTACAGTCATGTTGAGTCAAACTGCAGCGATCAGCTGATATGTGAAACTGATCATAAGTCTGTTAACTGCTTTGTGACGTGGTGTCTGTAGAGCTCTGCAGGTATGTTTGCCTGAAAACACTTGATGATCTCTGCTGCCCCCTTTGGCTGACGAGGGGCGACCAAGGTCAAAGGTTAGTTAGTTAGTCAAAGAGTAAACACTACATTTAGAGCATGTTAGCATTGAGAGCAAAGGGTCTGGAGACTCTCGGCCTAGTTGACCTCTGATGGGAACTCATATTTTGCTGTCGGAGAAAAGACAGCTTGAATTTTTATGGTTGCATAGAAAAATAATGCTAAAGATTTACAAGTCAGAGGAATTTTATCATTATTTGATGTTCAGTCACTGATTTGCGGCTGGGTTTTGTCTGGTTTCCCTCCAGTCAATCAATCACTTAAATTGTATTCATAAAGCAACGTTCATGCAGGGAAGTGTAGCTCTGAACACTTCACAGGTGACTTATAAGACTAAAAGATATGAGATTAATGCACACAAACAGGTGACATTTAGAGATATACAAGATAAAAATGTGATTAGAGATGATAAGAAATAAAATCTAATCCATTTTAGTTTAAAATAATAACCCTTGATTCCACATAACAACACATGCCAAGACACAATTTCTTGTTGAGAACTTTGAACTGCTGTGTTGTGTTTTATGATTTCATTGTTTGCTTTTTATGATGCATAGTAACTTCATTAAATATGATCACACTGACACTTTCTCCACCGCAGCATAGTTGTGCACACACGCCAGACGACAATAACATGAGCAGAGTGGATAAACTGGACTACAAACAGACACCAGTGTCTCCAATCTGCAGCCGATAATCAAGATGGATTTTTGGTTTTTGCTCATTTTCACTTTGGGTAAGAAACAGTCTGTTTTTATTTTGGACGTTTCATTATGGCTTTGCATGTACTGCATTTGAGTTATATTAGTAGGTCATTTAGTTTGTTTGTAGGTCCAAAGCAATAATTTGTTTGTCCTAATTCCTGTCTAACCACTTTAAAATTTTGGTCTTCTGGACTGTGAGCTAATTGGTTGGTTGGTGGAGTTGTTCTCAGTTTCTTTATTGACTGCATTTATTGTTTTTTTTACAGGGTTTTGATAATTTAAAATCGTGATATTACTGAATTTTCTTCAGAGGTTCCTGATGCTAACATTTGATTTATTTGGGTTATTTGTCTGTCCTGTAAAGAATTATAACAAACAATTGATGTGTGTTACCTTGTTGCTTCAAATACTGTAAATTTGCCTCAGAAGTTAAAAATATTTAAGGTAGCTAGAATAACTTGAATATACTGCTTCACTAGTTAAACCTTTTTAAGCATAGTGGCAGCATGGCTGTCAGTCAGTCCTCGACTTTGGTCCAGACTGAAATATATCAACAACTATTGGGTGGATTGCCATAAAGTGCGTTTCAAACTAGGGCTGGGTGATAAAACAATAGCAATATCTATTGATCAATAACTTTTCATTGATAGCGATATGAAACATGGTCGATACACTTTTCAATAGATTGCGTTCGTCCATCTTTTGACAGACAATACAAACAGCCAATGACAAGTGTGGCGCCGTGCTGAACCAATGACGTGGCTGGAATAGAGCACGCCAGCAGCTAGTGGGCATGTTTGTTTCTATTACGATCGTTTACATACAGTTGATGGTTGGTTTTTGCTGCTGCAGCCGTCTATTAAAAAAATGAGTGTGGAAGAAGCGACCAAAGACGAAACAAGTGGCTATATTCCGGAAAGTCTGCTGGGTAAAGCAGACTCTATGGTTCTCTGTTGGTGCTGCACAGGCGTTGTTGCAGGGGGCATATAGCCACTTGTTTCGGGCTGTGTCTGTAAAAGTTTGCATTCTCCGTGCTCGACCTGCTGACGCTGCTTGAAGTGATAAAAGAGACTTGTGGTATTCCCTGCCTTTGTCGGGACGTGTGCCTGGCGTAATTTGCAGTGCACGCTTTTCTGCTACGCGTCGGACCTCAAAAACGCAAAGTACCTCCACACCACCCAATACTTTGGGCCTTTTCAAGTGGCGTAGTGGTTATCGCGGGCGCCCTGCGAACAGAGGCTCGCTGCAGAGACCGGGGTTCAAATCCCACACCGTGCAGTCACCTCCTCTGGGTCACTGCCTCCCATTTCCTGTCTATCTTCAGCTGTCCTCGAAGTAAAGGCCTGAAAAGTTGACCGAGTTTAATTTGAAATACCTGTTCTGTTTTTATCTGTTCAATATTATTATTATCTGTTCTCATGTTCAACTTTGACTGAAAATACATATTTAATTAAAAATTAATCTTCTGATATCTTCAAATCTCAATTAAGAGTAACAGGGAACATTTAAAATTCACAAAATAGTGATTTGCTATATATCGCAATATATATCGATATTGACTGATGTAAAAAAAAAAAATTATCGTGATATGTTTGAAATAGGGCTGGGCGATATGGGAAAAAGTCATACGTTTTTCCCTCAGAATGAAAAGGAATAAATTCATGGATACGCAGACTTGCCATTAAGTGCCATCATCAGCAAAACATGTTAGTCTGTCCAATACTTTGATTTATGACCTGCAGAACAACTGACATCTACATTAGTTGCTGAGAGTCTGAGAATAACAACTTCTTTCTACACACTAATATCATAATCATCTTTTCTCACAGCTGTTCCTTTGGCCCCCTCTGGAACTGGAGCGCAGTCCACCACCACCACAACAACATCAGCATCTGATTTCACAGACATAACCACCAGCAACACTGTGTTTCCAACACCTGCCGCTACCACCCCTGCACCTACTACAACTGCTGTGTCTTTTACAGATATTACTATGACCTCTATGACCACTGCTAGTGACTCCCCCAATACTACTACAACTAATAGTACTACTACTACTAGTGCATATTCTCCTCATCAACCCACTTCTATTTCTAATAGTACTACTCTACCTACTCAACCCAAAAGTACTATTTTAACCACTGTTTCAGAAGATACTACTGCAACCACTGTTCAAGAAAATACCACTCTAGCAGAAGCTACAAAAGACACAACTGTAACCACTGTCCCTGTGGGTACAACTGTGATAACAGGTCCAGAAGAAATTACTCTTGCTCCAGAGAGTACTAGTCTTAGTCAATCAAGTTCTAGATCAACCACGGTTCCAAAAAGCACTTCTGAAACCATTGTTCAAGAAAGTACTATTGTAACAGAAGGTACTTCTGTAACCACCCTTCCCGGAGGTACAACTGTGATCACTGGTACAAAAGAAACTACTCTTGCTTCTGTGGATACTACTCTAAGTGCAGAAAGTACCACTGTTTCAGAGGGTATGACTCAAGTTCCAGAGGGCACTGGTTCAACCACTGTCCCCGGAGGTACAACTATAATCATTGGCCAAGGAAGTACTGCTTTAACAGAAGGTACAGAGCATACTACTGTAACCACTCTCCCAGGAGGTACAACTGTGATCACTGGTCCAGGAAAGACTACTCCATCTACTCAAATTCCAGAGGGTACCACTGTTCCAAAGGACACTACTCTTACCCCAGAAAGTTCTACTCCAACCAGCGTTCCAGAGAGCACAACTGTGATCTTTGTTCAAGAAAGTACTACTTTAACAGGAGGCACAGAAAGTACTACTGTAACCACTCTCCCTGCAAGTACAACTGTGATCACTGGTTCAGGAAAGTCTACTCCAGCTACAGAGGGTCCTACACAAATTCCAGAGGGCACTGATTCAACCACTGTCCCCGGAGGTACTACGATAACCATTGGCCAAGGAAGTACTGCTTTAACAGAAGCTACAGAAGGTACAACTGTAACCACTCTCCTTGGAGGTACAACTGTTATCACTGGTCCAGGAAGGTCTACTCCAGCTACAGAGGGCACTACTCAAATTCCAGAGGGTACCACTGTTCCAAAGGGCACTACTCTTACCCCAGGAAGTTCTACTCCAACCAGCGTTCCAGAGGGCACAACTGTGACCACTGTTAAAGAAAGTACTACTTTAATAGGAGGCACAGAAAGTACTACAGTAACCACCCTCCCTGGAAGTACAACTGTGATCACTGGTCCAGGAAGGTCTACTCCAGCTACGGAGGGTACTACTCAAATTCCAGAGGGCACTGGTTCAACCACTGTCCTCGGAGGAACTACTGTAACATTTTCTCCAGAAAGTACAACTCTAACTTCTGGAGTTACTCATATAACAACTGATCAAACTACATCGCACCACCCTAAGACTACTACTCCTCTTCCTACAACAACAACAACAACAACAACAACAACAACAACAACAACAACTATTGCTACTACTACTCCGACTTCCACTACTCCCACTACAACCACTCCTTTGGATTGTGATAATGGTGGGGAACCACTGAATGGTGTCTGTATTTGTCCTGATGAATGGATCGGAGTGACATGCTCACAAAGTAAGTCTGATTTAGCAACAGCAGCATAGTCCAAAAGAAAACTGTTTATAATAATTTGAATAACTTTAAGTTGTTTCTGGACTTTCTAAAACTTGTAAAATGCTCTCACCATTTATTCTGCCAAATAAATCCGTTTTGTACCAACAAATATTACATTTACTGAGTACTGAATCCTGTTCAGTGGATTATGGATTTCCATTCTGTACACAGGGCTTCATTTTCTGGTCAAATCAGCCGCAAGCTAGCAACTGACATTCTGGGGTATAATTAACCTTACAGTCAGTACTGTTCAATGTAATCAAATTCTTCCAATAATTGGCCTTATCTGGACTGATGACCAATTTCACTATTAACTATGACACAGCTGACCTCAGTGAATCCAGTGAATCTTAGCTTGTAGCTAATACAGAACCATATCTTACCTGTTCTTATCCTGTACGGTGACCTTGACTGTCTTGAAAGGCGTCTATAAATAAAATGCATTATTATTATTACTATTATTATTATTTCTTTCTGGATTCTTTGTCTTACATTTTTTGTGTGAATTTCTTTGTCTATTTATAAACATGCCTTACTCAATCTAACATCAACACCATTCATCTTTTCTTGAACTTGCCCTTCTAGGAAATTTCTGCCAAGAACAAAAGTTGGATCGATTCACATTTCCAAGCACGCCCATCGGCTGGTTTGCATATTCTGAGGAAACCTGTCCTCAAGGAACAAGTAGTGGTGAGTTTCTACAAATCATCAACTTACACACAATGGCAATTAAAATTATCTATCACATATACAATAATCTACTAGTGTTTTTTGTGTGCACCACTTCAACGTCCTCCATTTCCATGTAGCTGGCAAACCAGAGGCATCAACAAGATGTTCCACCAAGAATGGACCACCAAGTTTCGAGTTTCCACCACATGTCCTCAAGTGTGACCAGACGCTCAGTGACATACAGCAAAATGTGAGGATTCATGTTTTTCTTACAGTGAAGTCTGAATGTTAGTCTGCTATAAAACTGCAGCTATCTCAACGTCTCTTCTAGACATTTCCATGAGTTGATGACATTCTTTAATTTTGGTATTGCTATATGCTGATGTGCACATCCAGTCCTATATGTAGGCCAGGGAAAGGGTGATGGACATAGAATATGTGGATAGAATGTATAAGCAAATGTCTTTCATCTCTCAGATTACCAGCTCAGCTGATTTGGAGTCACTAGCATCCAGCACTCAGATTCTGACCTCTAAACCTGAAGAGCTGACAGCTGAAGATGTTACAGCAGCAGCTGAGATTGCCAACACACTGCTGCTGTCTCCCAACGCCACCGAGGTATGAAATGTCACAACAAAACTGAAGAGGAAGAAACAATGCCAAAAACTGAGCTACGACAAGTTTGGTGACAAATTGAAGGTTTTCTAACCAGACATCTATGACGTTTGGCAAAAACAGACAGAAAAATCTAGAAACCAAAACACACTCGGGCTATATTTGCTTTCATTGGTGGGTCTTATTGTTTATATTGCAGAGTGTCAGGGAGGCAGCTGTAGCTACAGTCAGCCAGCTACTGAACACCAGCACTCCAGACGACAGCAAGGAAAACAACGCTACTCTGGGGTAAACTAAATCTTATTATTAAGATCACCGGCAGATGGTGCAGTCTAATAAAAGTCCCATAGTATACTGCTTCTCAGCAATTTCACACAGCTGCCAGATGTCCAATACACTGCATACTAAATGTATTGCCCCAAACCCATCTGAGGTCCTGAATTTCAGCTACCCCTAACCCTAGCCCTTAACCCTCGCCATTGCCCTACCCTTTGAAATGGAGTTTCAAGCCGTAAGGCTTAAAATTGTTTGCAAAGAATTGGGACAACCCAGAATATTGGGACAGAATATGACTTATGAGGATCTCGAAGGGTTGTCCCAATATTCTGCTCTTCCTGGTTTTAATGTCCACATTCTTGTAGAATCTGGGGAGGACAGTCTTTAAATTCGTGTGGTTGAAGTCCCCAGCCACAATGAAGAAGCCCTCTTGGTGTTTGTTCTGCTGCTTGCTGATGCTGTCATGCAGCCTGCTCATGGCTACACTAGCATTAGCTCATGGGTGGATGTATACAGCAGCTGTTGTTGACATAGACAAACACACACCTCTCCTCTCGTCTCACCGGAGTCCGGTGTGCGGTCTGCCCGGAAGATTGTATGTCCGGCTAGCTTAACAGCATGGTCCGGGATGTTTTCGTGCAGCCAGGTCTCCATTATCACCAGATGCAGCTGTCCATTCGGTTGTTAATGTCCCAAAGTTTTATCTTGTCCATCTTATTGACAAGGGAGCGGACGTTGGCGAGGTTTAAACGGTGTGGCGGTTAGCCTAGCTCTGATGCCGGCTCGTTTACCACGCTTCAGGCATCTTTTGCAGCGCCGCCGTTTCCGTCGCCTTCTCTCTGTCTGTTCTCATCGGCGTATCATCTCCGGGAACGAGTCGAGCTTCTCCGAGGCCCAGCCGGTCCAGTGTTGTTTGAGGTTGATAAGTCCGGTTTGAGTGTAGGTCTTTCTCGGTATGTAGCTGCTAACTACAGAGAGGCGCCGGGTCGCTGCATCTACATGGCGTGTACTGTTAACAGATGGAGCCCATTAAATGCTAATGGGCTCCATCTGTTAACAGTACATGTCCCTCTCAGGGAGAGGATGCATTTTATGCTCGCAGCAGCATGCGCTAATGTTTACGATGAATGCATCTCTATGGCTATGGAGTGTTTTATAGAGTTTATAGAGTGTTTTCATACAGAGGATCCTTTCATTACATCACGAAAGGAGCTGAATCTGAACAGTCCGTAGGAGCACCGTTTTAAAAGTGGGTGGGCTGCAGAGACGAAGCGGGACTCATTGGCTTTCCTCATTCTGGGAGTTGGTAGGCATATGCAGAGACCAGAGAAAACGTGTTTTAAATAATATGGAACCTTTTAATGTCTGTGTTTTCCAAGTAAAAAATGCCCTGATATGAGATTGATGTTAGCTTTAGGGAAAACATGTCTTTCCGTGCATAAACTTGGCTGTTGGTAGCTTTGCAGTTATGGTAGTTCTTGAAGGCGCAGTATGAGACAAGTTTAGGCGTTTCACACTGGCAGGGCTCTGTGCCATTTCGATTCCCAAACCCAATTTTGAACTGGCCAGCGCATTCAGACCCAAAAAATCGGTCGGAACCTGAAAAGTTGGTTCTCAAGGGAACCAAGAAATACGTGGTTCTTCTCTGCGAACTGTGACATCGTCAGTGGACGTGCCTCATTCTATCTTTATGATTGCCTGTAAAGTTAAAAGTTCCATTACATTTCTGTTGTCTTGCTGCGCTGATTTTGCTCCAGAAGCGACATCTGCCTTGGCTATAGTTAGATCTGCAACGCATCAGCCTACATCACCTTGGTAACACGGAGAAACGTCCTCCCACTTTGATTCCTCCCTCTTAACTGGTGTGACATGAGCTATGCCCACTTTGGCTCCTCTTAAATTGATCTGAATGCGGGCTGGTTCACCAGAAGGCACCAAGGTTCTCAGACTCCAGAACAGAACCAGAGCCAGAGCCAGAACCAGAACCGTGTCTGTCTGTTGAGACTTTCATTTCAAATGCAACTGAGCACACAACAAGATTTGTATCCTGCAAATTTGATGGCATCAGCATTTACTTATATTTTTTTGTTTTTTCCCAGCCTCACGCTGACCCTGGATCAGCTCTCAGTGAACCTGAGCCTCAGTCTCAACTCGTCTCAGTCTCAGGTGGTTCAGCCGAACCTGGTGGTCCAGTCGGCACAAGTCCCTGCTACAGACACTCAGGGAGTCCAGTTCACCTCTTTGTCAGGTCAGTTGTTTGAAATACTACTAAAAAGGTCACATCACATGATCAGGTCAACCTCTTATTCTGCTTATCAGGTGTTGTTAATGTTTATTATCTGTATTTTATGGTATGTCTGTCTGTCTTTTAATGTGAAGACTACGGATGTAAACTAGCTCTGTGCTAAATCCGGCACACTTACAAGATGCCATGGCATTTATTGTTCATTAATGTGCATTGTCCTCAGCAAATAATGAGGTGGGTTTGTCACTCCAGAACTGTAACAAAAATTTTGTGAGTATGCCCAACATTTATTTATTGTTATATTCCTGTCTTTAGTTATCTGATTTGATCTTCTTGACATAATGGTATAATTAGTCCAAAGTGCACATCAAAGTGCAGCTGAGGTATTATTTGGTCTTATGGTTTTATGATTTGAACAATCTGTTATCTGCTTTGTGTCCTCACTCTTCAGTCATTCTTTTGTTGCTCTCTCATGTTGTGTTGTTTCATTAGGTCTTCATGATCCCATTAGAAGTTTTCTGTGACATACTGTAACTTACATCGTCAACCTTTAGCAGCTTTCAGCCTAATCTTGCTAAATTAACTACACCATAGGTTTGCTGGTGAAGTCCAGAGCCTCAGCCAACAGTCTGCAGACTGTGGAGATGATGTAGCGGTTACTGTGAACAGGCCTCATGGATGGCCTTAATAATATCTTTGGCATTATAATTAGCTTTATTCGAGCAGCTGCTGGCTTAAGCAAAGTCACGTCAAGATAAATTGCCTTGTTAACAAAATAAATTGTTGATGTTTAGATGACAGCTTTTTGCACGCACCTGCAAGTGTGGCACTTTTCAGCTTCCAACATCATCATCCGTAACAGCTCTGTGTTTCGGTGTGTTTAGGAACGTCTGGCAGTTTCATTGCTGACCGAATTCAGTTGAACACCAACACATCAACAATTATGGTGGAAAACGGGTTCATAGCTGATGCCCTCATATATGTACGATTCCCACCAGGTGAGTTTTCTGCACTCGAGTGAATTTACAATCTGGATTTACTCAAATAAAATACTGCTAGTGCCATGCTCTGATGGCTTCGTGCACAGCTCAGTACACAGCAGCACTTTTACTGCATGGGAGTTGACGATAAAAGTTATTTCAGAAAGCTGTGTCTAAATAGGTTTTTAGAAAATGCACTCAAATCCCCAAATTTCCTACCAATAACAGAGTCAGTTTCTTCCTTTTGTGTCAGGAGAAGCTGTCAGTGGTCGTCAGAAACCATCAAATGTCTCGCTAGGTTTCGTCCTCTACCAGAACGACCGTTTCTTCGGGTCGAGGCGGTATAAACACCAACGTGCCACCATCAGGGTCCTGTCGGCCAGTGTCAAAGGTCAGGAGCGCAGTGTGGTGCCGCAACACGTGGAGATGCTGTTCAGACCAACTGTAAGAAAACCAGCTTCTGTTAACCACTCTGTTTAAA